>JAPDSC010054792.1:0-33779 GCA_026290005.1 Latrodectus geometricus
TATCTGATCATGTATATGCACAAAATGTTTTCTCGAAAAATAAGTGACATTTAAAATTATGATTAAAACTATTTGGTACAGTTAAGAAATGAAAAAAAAAATATTTCCTAATTTTAATTGTTGTTCCATCTTAAAATATTTTTATCTATAATTTATATCAAGAAAGATGAGTAATTTAATTGCAGGAAAAGAAATATTTCACTGTCAAAATAATTTCAATTAAAAAAATATGAACGATAAATCTGAGCGATGTAAAAAAGACATTTACTAAAAGAATGATATTTGCAATAAAAATTCATTAATTAAAGAAAAAAAATATCCTCACGACAATTTCTATTTTTATAAATTTTTTCACTAAATTTTCTGTAAATCTTCTCTGCGTAAGAGTTAGAACCAATTAAAATTGGAAGGCAAACTTTTAATTCTTCTTAATTGTCAGATTTGATATTTAAAAATGGCATTTTTCATTTTCTTTACTTTATTTAATTTAATTTTATTTATTTTTTTTTCGTTTCATAAAGTTTTAAAGTTATGTGTTCTTAAATTTTTTTTAAGTGAAATTTTATTTTTATTTCTTATTAGAAAAAATCTGAAAGGATTATTTCCTATTTATTACTGGTTTATTTCAGATTTTGAAATAAGGAGATGATTTTTAATTGTTTTTAAATTTTGATGTGTTCTAGGTTTAAAAAATGTTACTTGAATGATAAAATACAATAAAAAATCTTAAATTAATCAATAAAGAGCAGTAAAAAAATGAATAAAAATTTACTGTGAGATTTCTTTTAAATATGATTGGAAGTTTTATAAATTAATAATGATCTGTCATTTGTTACAACCAGTAATAACCAAATGAGAAAATATAATATTAAAATACACACAATATAATAGTAGTGACTTAATTAGGAAATATGGTTCTTTTGTGACCGAAAAGTGATGGGATCTATACCTGACGCAGCCATATATTTGCCATTTTCTCTAATAGTGACTCAATCATCTAAAGTAGAGGATTATTGCAATTTCACTCCACAAGTTTGGCCTATGATGGAGAATGCCAGCTTAAATGTCGACACCCACACTGAACATTTGATTAAGATTAAGAGGTGAATGCCTTTGTTTTACGGTTGGCAGAAGAAATTGGCAACCGACAAATGTCTTTCATGTATGCAAATGTACACATCTCATGGCTTTATCTCATTGAATTGACATTCTCTTAAATTATTTCATTTGCTTAATGAAATGCTATTCAATCTATTCCAGAGATTTTAAAATAAATAAAATAAGGAGTCTATAAAAACCACATAGATTCTTAATTGAATCAAATCAAGGAGAAATATGTGCAACCCTACTTCCAGAACCAATTTTCCTATTACTCACATACTAAGCGTTGCAAATAAAAGGATTTCAAACCATGTTAAGTCTTGCAAACCTGTTTCAACAGGTGCAGTTTTCATTTTCATTCCATCGAATGTCAGTGCATTCCTTGTATGTTCGACAGAGAGAGGGCCGAAGGAGAAGTTCAATAAAAGTGTTATTCCCTCTTGGGGTTCTAGAAATGTTGGTGGTATCTGTAGGGGGAAAATATTACTGGCGCCCGATCAATTCGATTAGCAAGCTTTAACGAGACACTATTTATTTACCTTGAGAACCCCACTGGGAACATGCGCTGAGATACATCCTGTCTCAGCGTATTCTTTCCTTCGATATTCTTTTCTTTTTCTTCTCCAAGAAAAAGCTTGTTATATATTTTCTGAGACAGGACAAGAAAATATAATGAGTAAATAAAAGTGGCTTTCGGCCCTTAAGTGATGCAGTACAAGAACACTAATGTAAGAGGCAATGTACAATTTTCTGTTAATATTATATCAATGCCGTTGATGTAGCGATGGAGTAAGAAAATATATCTTAAAAATGTAATTTTGTGTTTTGTAAGAGTAATATTTCCCTTTATATGAAACATTATGTCAAAGATGTTTTATGTTGTTAAAAAAAATCAGCACTTTATCCGCATTAAGTTTGACTGTTTTTATGTAAGCATTTAAATTTTACGTAACACTTTTGAAACTAAATATTAAAAAAGAAATCTTTTTCAGCTTATTGGTGAAATTAAATATTTGTTGATGTAGACATTTGAAGACTTATTGGTGTGATATCAAGCTTCTGGCTTAATATGAAAATCGTTTAAAGCATATTGTTTAAACTCAATTTTTATTGATTTTGATTTTAAAAGATTTATTGGTGTGATTATAAGCTTTTGTTTAATATGAAAATGGCGATAATTTTAAGCATTTTGATTAAATTCAGTTTTTTGTAACTGTTGACATTCGAAAGCTTATTGGTGTGATAACAAGTCTTCTTATTAATATTAACCACATACAAACTTACATTCTGATTAAAGATATTAACTGTTTCGTTGCACGATAGACAATGCATGTCCTATTAAAATTTCATAAAGGTGGTCTAAAAATATATATTTTAGCGGAATGTTGTTTTCACTGAATTTAAAATAGATCAGTCAATGTTTTAATTTAGCTATGAAAATTTAATATCACATTGAACTAAGCCATATCGTAAAACTGAGAATACATGAAAACATTGCTTAAAATAGCTTAGAAAATTAGATATTTTAGATCAGATTGAAAATTAAAATTTGAATTTGATAGGATATATTTTCGTAAACTCAAATCGACTTCTCAATATATAATAAAAAACATTTATAGTTTTGTTATTGATAAATAATAAAAGTGTTTATCTGTGTTACTTGAAAGGAATAAAAATATTTTCGTATTAAAGAAAATATACTATTTCTGAAAATTAATCCAACGAAAAGATGATGAATAGAATAAAGTTTGAGCAATATTTAGTATTAAGCACAATTTAAATATTTATTCTTATGGTAAGTATCTGGTGTTTGTAAAATCAAAATTTTGATGTCTACACAAACATATCAAATTAAAGACATCATTTCGATAAATCCTAAAAAAATGAACAGAACTGATTCATCATTTCAAATGTAATTAAGGTATATTACAATCTATGAAAACATAAAAACCAACAAAAGTTTTCTGAAAATCTTCATGAAATTTATATTTTTAAAATGAATATTTATTTATTCTTCCATGGCTCCAATAATTTAACAATTTTTTTTCCTCAAAAACATTTTTGCTTAATTTAGTACAATTTAATTCAAATATATTCCTTATTATAAATAAATGCAATATATTTATTCTCCTGTTTAATGTTAAATGTTATACTGGTTTTGATATTAAGAGCAAAATTACTTTTAAAAATTATTTGTTTTCCTCCCTATTTTTCAGAATGAAAAAAAAAAATAGTGTTTTGATACAAAAAGTTTTTCAAAGAATTGCACATTCAGCACTCTTTAGTAAAAACTTCGACGGAAACCTTTTTATACTTTACTTGAGGCGATCGAATTTCTCCGGGATAAATACAATCACAAATGAAATAAGGAAAAAGCTGAAGGGAAAAAAATGGAGCATATAAAAAGGGTGGCGAAGGAAAAAAACATTTCTAACTGACGTCATCAAATCTCCTACGCACTTCATAGTACCAGTCTTACAAACACAGGAATTTTGAAAGTACTAGCTAACGCTGCGGGCTCCAAGTACAGTCGCAGTCGATACAAAATTCGACGTCAGATATATCTATATGCTCTTCAATGAAATGTTCTTCAAAAATGGAAATACTTTTTCATTTTATTTCCGGCTGACGTTTAAATAACGAAAAAGGAAAGGGAAAAGTGCTTTACTTTTTTTTTCATATATTTTCCCTTCTCCCTCTGAAGGCAAAAACGCAAGAGAGCAACCGAGAAAACACGGTGGCATTCAGATTTTAGAGGTTCTTTTATGATCACATGCATCGCAGGTGGGTGTAGTGAAAGAGGGATAATTTATGCATTTGCTACAGGAAGTTTTTCCCCAACAGTAGGGGATTTTTCCCCCGGAAGCAAAAAATTAGTAGGCATTTTGATTATATTTGCAGAAGTTTTTAAAATACGCACTTGGGGATGAGTTTTCCGTTTTCCTTTCTCTTGTTACGAACTAGAATCTCGGATTTTTATCGGGAAAAGTGCATCTGTTTTGTTTTTTTCCATGTATGTTGATTTGCACGAACTTAAAGTAAGCTCTAAAAACAAGTTGCGTGAAAAAAAAAATCTATTTGAAATTCTCTACGTAAGTATACAAAATAAAGTTGTCGATTTTGTTTGTAAAAAATTGTTATCCAGTGAATAATTCTTTTATGTGTTTAAAATATTATCATATTGTCTGTTTATATTTAAAAAATCAAAATAGTTAGTAAATTTTAATGCATCTATTTGGTATTCACAAATTACTAAATTTTAAGATATTTACACTTTAATATCTTCATAACTCTTAGCAGATAAACTAATTTTGCAGAAATATAAATTTACAGTTGTAAGCATTTCATAACATCTACTGAATATCTATTTCTCTGGTGAATTTTTTATATATAGTTTTTCATGGAAGAAAATCAAATAATTACCAAGTAATCATTCATTTGATACTCACGAAGGACAAAGCACGTATTTTTACATTTAATAGCTGGAATCGAACCCATAGCTATTAATTTTTTAGAGTATAGTTTAATCTCTGGGTCACGTTGAAATTACTGAATTTAAGTTTTTCTTATCAAATAAAAAATTGAAACTTTGCACCGTTTTTTAGCTAATTGTTTTTTTTTTTTTTCATTTATCGCAAATGTGATGGATTAAAAAAACATATTTTTGGACATAGTAGACTAATTTTAAACCCTACGCCAATATGCCAAATTATGTTTTTATAAGATGCTGAAGTTAGAGTTCTTATTATAATAAATTGCATTAGAATAAAGTTACACAAAAATATACAGTATAGCAATTGTAGAGAAATTGGTTTCAAAACATACGCGCGTTTCTTTTCGTTTTAAAAGAAACGTTATTGATCGTAAACTATGAAATAAAAATAAGAAAATAAAAATAACTCTTTTGATATGGAAGAAGGTATTCAGGTGTAAACATAGTAATTAAGTATGATTTAACAAATTGTCTGCAAATTTGAATGAATTTTTAAGAGAATTTTTTTTTCTTTAGAAATGTAGAATTAAATGTTTTTTTTTCTTAAACAAATACAATTAATTTTTCTTAATAAAATTCTTAATAAATTAATTTTACTTAAATATTTGTTTTTAGCTCATGGATTGAATTTGTTTGCAGATAATAGTGATTTTTTTAGACTTTAATTTACTACTTTCTGAATATTATACAATATTTTGTGTATAAAGAGTTTGATCCTTATAATTACTTTTAAAATTATTTTAAATTTGAAAGCAAATTTTTTTTACAGTTTTATTTTTTGAATAAAATGGGAAATATGATTTTTATTTTTCCAAGTACCAGCCATTTGGGCAACATGGGGTACGCTGCTCCACTATTTCAAATAATCCGTAATTTGGTATGGAGTTCAACTTCTTCAGTACACACATGCCATCGTACGCGTTTATAGGATAGACACCCATTCATATAAGGAAAGGACAAAGATAGAAGAGAGAAAAGGTACATCTATGCTCGTACCGATATTCGAACCCAGAACCTTTCCATCCGCAGTTAGGCACGTTAACCACTAGATAATGTGGGAGGCAGAAATTTGATTTCAATCATAATATGGATCAATAATTAAAAGGAATATTAGAATTATACACATATTATATAGAACGCGGGTTTAATTCGTTCAATCAAACACAGGTGTGATACATTTATTTTTACGATATTTATATAATAAAAGAAAAGTTTTTTTTTTTTAAAAAGAGCTATATATTTTACAAAGACACAATAAAAATTACCTTCGTTGCGTCAAAAAATATTTTGAATATTACTAAACGAACCTTATAAAAATTATTTGATTTTACGAAATATTTTCTTCTAAGTGTTATGCTATTGTAAATTTATTTCTCAGAATAACATTATATAAGTTGAGTTTTCCGACAAACATTCTTATTAGCAAAGATAATTTTTCAGAATAGGCTGCAAAAAAATAAGGCATAGTCTTTTTAAATTTTTCAACTCAACCAATATATATTCAAGCCATTTAAAACGTAAAAAGTATAAACTCAATATTACTTTTAACAAAAAAGAGGATAATGAAGGTAATTAGTTCAAGATTTAAAAAAAAAATATCTTCCTTCATTTTTCAAGTATTTTATTTCGACGAAATTTGTCATTACCGCACGTTTGAAACTCGGATTCTGTGCACCTGGGGACAGATAATTTCAGCTTACTACTATAACTATTCCATTTGGACAGAAATATCATAGTGGCAGGATGAACAATACAGTTTAAAAAAAAAGCTGAATTAATTCTCTAAATTGGAAAAGGAGAATATTTCTTCGAAGAAAGCAGAAGTACTTATTGCATCATTAGAAAGAGAAATCAGTGAACTATGCACAGTAAAATTATATCACCATTCAAAAAAGACGTTAAAAAAAGGCGGAAATATTACGTAGCTTCTGTTCTTTTATTATATTTCTTTTTATTTATTTCACTTTATTAAACATGTAACCCAGAAAATCTGTCAAGATTAAGCAGATTTCTTCTTATATTTGATATTCTTAATCAATACAAATGTTTTAAGTTCTCTTAAGGAAAAAATTCAAATCAAATATCAGAGTATTTAAGTTGAGGGTTTGTAATGACTCATGCCAAACAAAGTTCTAACTGAAACAATAATTTAACCAATCACCAAAAGTATTATTTTAAACCCTCAAAATCACTTGATGGTAGGACGTCACCCTTCAAAGTAGAATATCTAAAATTAGATCCAGAATAACGTGAAATGTGGATGAACCACCTCTACTTTTTGAATGCATTGTAAATTATAGTGCTTGGGAGTTTTCCAGGTATCATCCTTTGTATTATTTGAATATGACCTATTATTTATTTATTTATTTAAGATTTTAATCCGCAATTTATGGGATTAGCATTATTTTTTTTCCAATAAAGGGCACTTGGATGATTAACCCTTTTTTAGCCACAACAAGGCCGGAAACTACAACTCATTTATCTTTACCCGGTGGGCTCTTGTGAACCAAGTCACGAAGACGAGTAGCACTACCCACGTCACACCACCACAAGCCCGTTTATAGGGTGAGCCACATTCATCCATCATCAGAGGAAAGGACAAGAAGCATTTAGGAAGAGAAAGTACCATCCATGCCCGAGCAGGAATTCGAACCTATGTCCTTCCCATCCGTAGTCAGTTACGTTAACCACTAGACAAATTGAGCGACGCATTGAAATATCTTACAGCATTCAAAAGCTTATCAATATGCAACGCTTCTACATTTTACCTTAGAAATTGCATAAAGCTGAATCTTTATCTTTATTAAATTTGCAATTATTTTTAATCTTTCTCAAAGTCAGATTTCGATGAACCTAATTGTAATTTTTTAAAGATTGTAGCCTTTAAGTAAACAGATAATTTTTGCTTGACATTCAAAAGTTTCACAGAAAAATTCTTAGCCATATTTTTGAAAAACATTAGAGTTAAATTATACTGTAGAAGTAAAGCACATACACTCATTTACATTCCCTCTACAGAAAAATAGCTTCTCAATTATTCAAATGAATGTGCACCTTTGTTAATTGGAGTATTGAAAATAAATAAATGAAAAACATTTTCTTTTTCACACTTACTAAGATAATTTTGTTTACCATGTACAAAGAGAGTAAATATTTTAACAGAAATTTTATTTTATGTGAGAGTCTAAAGTAAAGCACTTAATTTTCATTTTATTTGGTTAAATATTTTTGAATTTATATAATCTTTGCATTTATGTCCTTTAGGATGGAGACAATTAATTAATTATAATTTGCAGATAGAAAATATATGAATAATTATAACGGTATTTTTAAATGAGATAAGTCCTTACAAACTAATGAAAATGAAATGAAAAAAGTAGTGCTCGTTATTTTCATTTAAATACAGAAAAAATTGAGGAAGTTGTTCTATATTTTAAATAAAAATAAACACCATTATTTTTTTTAACCAGATTTAATAATTTACAGCAAATAAATTATTTACCAGCGTTCAAGAACACTATTCCTATTAGATATTTGTTCTATTGGTCATTAATATTGTACAAGAAACAGAAATGCAAATAACAAAATGATATTTAATAGATAAATATATTATCAAGGGAAAGAATTAAAATAGTATATAACTTAGTATATAACTTAGATGAGCCGCAGTGGCTTGGTTGGTTAGGACGTCACTCTCGTTACCAAAAGGTGGTGAGCTCGAATTCTGTCTTAGCTGAAGATCCGTTGTGTTCACTAAAGGTGACTGGGGACACGTAAAATATGTCGGGTCGCAATGTCCTCTATGTTCCCATTACAAATTAATGCCTCTGGGGGCAATTTGAGCCAAGGTATGGGTTTTCACTGGTTTCAATCACTAAATTTGAAGATTCAGACAGTGCTGCCATCTGTGAACCAAAGGTCGTACCTCCATCCGCGTATGAGGGTGCTCTATTCAAGAACGGAAGACGCTCTCTCTCTGACTTAACTTCATTCGCCTAGTCTCTAACGGGTGGGCTTGGCGTTGCCAAGTGTCATCAGAAACAACAATACTTAGAAATTAGTAGCCTCAACACACACACACACACACACATATATATATATATATATATATATATATATATATATATATATATATATATATATATATATATATATATATATATATCCTCCTTTGATATGAATAACATCATTTACTTGCCTGTACATTGAATCAAAGACACAATTTCAATAAAATGGAATTATTCTTTGACTTTGAATTGATTAGTGACTGTCACCAGAGAGATCTGGAGATCTTGTTTTCCATGACACTAGTAAAACTTTTTATGTATACAAAAAAATGCACAAAAAATTCCGTTTCCGTTTTTAGACGCATTTTAATGTTCTAAAAATATAAGTGTAAACAATTCCTTTAAATTTTATAACGAATAGGAATTGCTTATAAACAATGTAACATGAATTATTTTTTTCATCTTTTCTAATTTTATTTATAAAATGTGCTAACTAAAAAGAAAAAGAACTATTTTTGTTCGATATTGCATCAACCATGAACATTTGAATTGGATCCTTTTATTTCGATTTACAGCGATAAAATATGGTTTCAATTTAAGAATGTTTACGTAAAATATTCGAAGTAAAAATGAAACGCAAAATATATCCCAAATATTTTTCAAAATTTACACTGTGAGAAATGCTATGTTTTACCAAATAAAACAGCTTCTATTCTTTCTGATTTTCGAATGAAAATACTTAAACTTTTATTTATTTCCAGCCATCTATAATTCAAAAGAAATATGTCGCTGCTGAAAAATCCTCATCTCCATTTGGTTCCCACTCCCTTCAGAACGGTTGAGAGTGGCAACAATAACACATTTCTCGTAACAATAAAGATATAAGGAAAATGAGAAGGACCAAAAATAACATCAGAATAACAAGCGATTGAATGAATTCGTTTGTGAAACGAAATGAGGGTTCTGAGGAATAAATGCTCCTAAATTTTTCCCGGAAAATTGTTCAGATTTCTGAGTAATTAGCAATCCGTTTCGAGGAAGTTATTGTTTGCCAATTTTAACAAAATCTGCATTACTGAGCATTGAAATTGAAATAATTTTAATGTATAGTAATATTTCAATTTGTGTGCTAAATATTAAAAATTCAGATGTTTACAATCCATAAAAAGAAATGTCAAAATGATTAATATAAATAGTACACTAAAATTGGATTTTGCGGTATCATGAATGGGGTAGATCTATTAAAAAATTCATTAGGAAAATCCTTATTTAAAACAATAATTTTAAAAACAGTAAATTTGAGCCAAATTAAATTCTAATATAGAATACACGGACAATGGCCTTTTATATTATACGTTTTAGTGAAAATTTATTTTGAGAATCCATTGTGATATTTATATTTTTTATGTGGATAAATAATAAAATGTGTGTAAAAATAACATTTTTTGAATGGATTTAAGTTTTAATTATAATATCACGGCTTTGTTTAAAGCTATGCAATCAATATCTTTAAAATTATACGCCAAAATAAATAAGAAATATTTAAATAAATAAAATTTTTTTATAATATTTTTTTTTCTTTTATAATTCAAAAAATCTGTAGGATATGAAATATATAATATGAAATTATACATATTTTAACAAAAAATTAAAAAAGTATGTGATAAAAATTTCCGTTTAAAAAATGTTTATCAAATCTATAAAACAGTTTTCTAAAAATGGAAAAGGAATTATTTACTTATAAATGAGATATATTGAAAAAAATAATGGTAATATACATATATAGTTTCTAAAAAAATTTTCTTTTAATATTAAACTATTAAATTGGGGAATTATGTAACTAATGTTAATTATTGAAATTTTTCTCTCTTTCAACAAATATTTTTATATGTATACAAAAAAATAAGCTTTCATAATTTATACCACTATTTATACAAAGATTTGGGGCAAAATTAAGGAAACTCAAAGCATTTGTATTCCTAAAATTAAAAATAAAAAAATAAAGACACGTACCTAGAAAAACTAAAAACATGTACATATAAAAAAACAATTCTTATTTCTTCAAAAGAAATGATGATTTAAATATGTGAAGTTGAAAATGCGTTATATTTTTCAATCCACAATATAAATTTCGATTATCAAATAGTATTTACCTTTTAAGAAAAAATTACAATACTAAACGATGTGCTGCGAAATATTCTAAATAAAGTCAATTGAATTTAGGTCCCGAAACTATGTGATCAAAGGTCAAGTTCATCTGGTGAAATGCTTCTACAGACGTTGTTTAAGGTCGCTTGTGGGAAGATAATCACACGCATGAGAACTATTTACTGAAAATCGAATAATTAATTAGAATTCTTTTTGAAATGTTCCAATTGTTTTCCAATATGACTTCCGTGTTGCGAAAGTTATGGGATAAGCATAGCTTACTAATGACATATTGTTATATACTGACTATAAAAGACCAAATTGTTTTCAACACAAAAAATCAATGGTGATTTATTATTATCTGCTAGAAAAATAAGATTTGGTGAAAATGTGCTTTAGGTCCCCTATTTGGCGGGTTTTCAAACACGCCGATGCGATGACAAAAATACTACCGCTATTTCAAAGTAAGAGTTACTTAGCTACCAATGAAAAGGCTAAAACAAAAGAGTTATTAATGAGCATGCGCGAATAAGCATTTCAAATTCGCGAGTTGGCGAAGTAGGGGACCTAAGGCGCAATTTAACCTAAGATTTTATGGCAATATATAGATTTTTTTAAATGAGAGCTGATTATATTTTATATTTCCAACAGTCGGTTTTACCTTTATTAACTAAATGTGTTAATGATTTAAAACTAATACATACATGTTATAGGAAATAAAATGTATCTCAAAACTCACTGATACTTTTCTATATTAGTCTAGAGTACTTAGTCTACTTCATTAACAAAGTCTACTATAGGAAAATAAAACTTACGGAATTGTTGTACTTTATATCCATCATACAAAAGTTTCAGACACTTTTGGGATATCTTTACTGCTATCAAATATTTATGTGTAAATGATGTCATTTTAAGAAACGCTATGTATTTCCGAGTCATCTATATCACGTATTTGTGTCATAACAGTACAGTTCTTTTGTTAGATTTATTTTTATGATCAGAATGATATGTGCCTTAGAATTGTTTTTAACTAATAATATACTTACTCAGGTGGCATTATGTGTTTAGTTCATACAACTGTAAGGTAACATCTAAAACAAATCCGAAGCATTGACTTGTATTGTTAGTCAATATGATTGTTTTTCAATACAAGTTAATTCCTCAAAAATATATCAGGTTTTTAATTAATAATTAAAAAGTATAATATTTAATAGTTTTGTGGTCAATTCTGGAAGTGCTAATTTAAATTTAACTATTTGAGATATTGTGTTTTCAGCTCTTTTGCTATTGTTAATTTTTCATTTCAAAATTTTTCAAACATTTAAATGATAACGTTTTAATCTATTTGTGTTATTATAGAAAAACAATCACTCGTCTCCTAATATTATAGTCCTAATAAAATTCTATAATTTTCGATGGAACTAAGAAAAATAAATTAGTTTTTCAAGATATCATGTATGACTTTAATAAAAAACAACTGTTTTGTTTTGCCTAAATCAGTTTATGAAAACATAACTAATAATTCCACTTCAAAAATATTTTCCTACCAGAAATTTAAAATAAGGAAAAAATAATTATTTTAGTTTAAATATTAATCATATGTATTTGAATCTAAATTATGGGTATAAATATTTTCAGTTGCTTTGATTACAAATTAACGATTAGTACTGCTTCATTCTATTGCTTTTCATGAAATTTTCTAATTTTCAAACTCACCTCTGTTTTGGAATAAAAAAAAAGAAAAAATATATTAAAAAATTTCACTTGTGAAATGACCTCTAAAATTCGCTTAAGTATCTACGCACCATGTTCACTAATTATCGAAATATTCCGAGGGATTCGACAATAAATGGAGAGAAATGCGTTCCATTGCTATCTCTCTTCCATTTCTGCGACACTTTTGAACTGTTCTAAATTAAAGCGGGAGAAACAAGAATTCATTAAAGACACTGTCACACGGCAGTGAATCAATAAGAAGTTCCAAAAGCGTTTCAAGAATTTTGTCTGATTTATGGCGTCAATTCAGAATACGGAAACTAAATAATTATCTCGAGGATTAATTGATGGAAGGGAGCAGGAACTTCTGTTTTAAGGGCTTGCAGATCACTGTTGGAAAACTATGGGAATCATAAGTAACTCTCGTGGCTGAGAGTTGAAGGGGTGGGAGATCGATGGATAAGGGCATGTTTGGAAGAAGCTCTTCCCTTTTGCAGCTGAAGCTACGCTGTAATCATCAATTTCCCTCAGCAAATGTTTGCGGTGATCACTTAGTTTAGGAAGTCCTCGCACACGCGGGTTCCAACTATGGAAGGAAAAGGTAAAATATTTTTTTGTTGTTAATTGTTCCTTGGGGAACGTACGTATTAGTAAATTTCTCGTACAGATTTATTACCTATTATGAACAATCTTAAGCGAAGTATCGTAAATTACAATTCAAAATGAGGATTGCAATTTTCCTTTAATTATGCATAAATATCCTAAAATAAAATAAAATGTACAATTGCTTATTAATCAAATTTTAATTCATTTAATAATATAATAGATAAAATTTATTTATTTGGTTGTAGTTAAAGTTCTAAGATAAAAATGCTAATAATTTATTTCACTATAAATTTAAAAGCAAAATAATAGAAAAAAAATACAAATTTTTACTAATTTTAATTGTATATAGATTATAAGTAAACCCCCCTAAATTGTTTGTTAAAAGTTTTATTCTTACATTTTATCTCTATCACGACCAGTTTTTAAAAAAAATTTTTAAACTTGTTTGGATTTCTCTGGATTTGTTAACATATTTTAACAAAGAAAACTTGTAAAATTACCTTGAAAAATCAACTGATTTTCTTTGCAAATTATAAAGTAAAACATTTCTTTGCTAATTGTTTAGAATAAAACACATGTTCACACATTAGAATACACGTTCACTATTTTTGTAAAATAGTACATTGATTCAATGTATGGAATATTTTAAAAGTAAAAAGCTCTTTTAAAATAATTTCTTCGTGTCTCTGCATAATTTTGAGTACAAAGTACGTAAATATCAGTTATTTTCTATTAATCATTAGAAGCATATACAGTAAGATATATTTTCATTACTTTCGAGAGTAAATAAAACAGGAAGATCATTTATGGTAATAACTATCCCTCTCTCTTAGGCCAATAAAATAATTTACTTCAATATCATTCTCTATTCAACAGTAGAGAAACTGAACATTAATGATTCTACTCAGCAATCTGCTTAAGTATCAAGAGTCAAATCAGACAAAATAATTTTGTGTAACTTGTTGTTTTTAATATTAAAATCTTTATAAATGTGATTTTTCTATTATTTTTTTGGAATCTAAGTCAGCACGGAAATTAATTTTACTAAAATGTACCTTCAGGAAAGTGCATCAATTTTGAGCAAAATTATGCTTTTTATTAATTAAAAAATATTTGAATCTTTGTTTTTAAAACTACATTTCACTTCATAGCTAATTTTCAGAATAAATGGGATATGAGTCCACAACAAATGCAATAATTTTTATAGGTTATTGACTTGAATTTCATAGGTTATCTGTTCATAACTTGTAAATATTGCCAATAAAGTATTAATTAAATTCATTAATCATTTTAAATAGTAAATAAAATATTATTTTCTTTGTAAATACAAGATATAATAATGGAATGTGTCTTACTAGAAAAACCGATAATAGTGGTCTTTGATATCTCAAATTATAAACCTTTAATATATTAACAAAGTAATAAATGTTAAGACGTCTATATATATAATATGATTGTTTCTGTTTATCCAAATGAAGTTGAAATTTTGAGCTTCTATGAGTGAAAAATAGAATAAAACTTCTGAATGCGTGAAATATTTCTGATGTTTCAATCAGATATGCTGGCGTGGAAGATTTTAAAATTTCCTTTGCTTTATAATATGTAAAAATGTTAACAAAATATAAAAATAGTTTTTATAGAAACCTTGTTTTAGGTTCTATTTTTGTTTCTAATGCATATTCTTAAAATGGTCCAAGAAATAACAATAACATATCTAAGCAAAATAGTTATTATGTGATCTTGTTTTTATAAGACATAACAATATTAGTCAAAAAGTGCTATTTCTTGAAATAATGCATTAAAACTAATTACTCTAAATTGCACTAAATTTATAATGTGCTCATAATGCAATTAGATATAAAAATAAAAAGGATTTCAACATAATCGTAAACCGCAAGAGAATGTAACACCACAATACTACACTTGTAATGGAAAATTAAAGAAAAATCACAAGAATAACATTTACTCTCCCAAATATAATCCAAGCTCAATTAAATTTGAATATTTTGGTAAGTAAAAGAAGCTGAATAATAAAACATTATGCAAACCAGTGACATTGCTGTCACAATTCGTCATTTGCGAAAAGCATATAAATGCATGTCGCAGAGCAAGGCGGCAATAGTCACTGCATGTCTGAAATTAGAAATCTGGTAGGTGAAATTGTAAACTCCAGGCATCATTTGACCGAACAATTTCGATGTCACACAATAGGGAGATATGGGAGTGGACAAAGATGGTTGAATGTGAATCCATCTATGATTCATTTTTGGCAATAATTTCTAACCACGAATTTGGCATCCAGGAAATTCTGCCAAGTATGTCCAAGCACTGGTACGAGAGCCAATGACCGATATTTGTGATTATATGCACAGAGGAATAGAATCGCAGCTTAGGCTGAACTCAGATATTCAAAGGTTGCAAGCATCGAAAGGTTGTTATCCAGATCAACCTTATGTCAAAAGCTTCACAATTGGTCATTTTTTTCCCGCTCACGTCACTCCATGGGCAGGAATATTTGCAATGTGCACGTTAATATGTCCCACTGGAATCATGATGAATGGAGAACTGTTCTCTTCACGGAGGAGTTCAAGTTTAACCTCGATAGTGATAATAGCGGCATTTTCATGAGGAGAAAAGGTAGAACTTGTTTTCATTCCTCAAACATAAGTGAAAACGATTCATATGGACCAGGCAGTGTCTATGTTTGGAGTGGTATCTCTATGAGTTGACGCAGTTACCTCCTTATCTTTTCCAGTGGAATTGTTAATGCTCTCATTTATAGATATGACATCCTGAAAGCTATGGTTGTCTTTATGCTGGGAAATTATGTGATGATTTTGTGCTACAGGATGATAATGCGAGACTATAAAGGGCTCACATTGTGAATGCTTATCTTGATGAGGAAATAATTGACAGCAAGCTGTGGCCATCTGTGTCAACAGATCTTAACCGTATCAAGCTTGTTTGTTTGACACTCTAAGACGACGTGTAGCTGCTGTCAATTCCCTTCCTAGTACCCTAGCCACCATTTCAACTGCCTTGGAAAAGAAATGGCTCACATTCCTACAAATTTAATAGACATCATTATTGAGTGCATCACACATCGTTTTTTGTGCGAGATCCTACATATTATTAAATGTAATTTTCCTATTCCAAACTTACAGCTTTCATTTGTGCATATGTTAATTTTTATAACAACATAATTTCCAAGAGATTTATTTTTATCCTATTTTGTATCTTCCTATGTGCTGGATAATGAGTATAAGTTTCATTAAATCCTTCCCATAATTTTTTGCGTTATCGTTATTTTTGTGATTTTTCCTTAATTTAAGATAACCAGTTTATATATAAAAAAACGAAAAAGAATAACTTATCCACTTACGTGGAATCGAGTTTAAATCAGCAAAATTATTAAAAAGAAACATTTAGAATCAGAATAATCCATTCCTTAGAAAAAGTGATATTTAATACCTTTGAGTAATAAAATGTATTAAAATAAAAATTTTAACCTCGGTAATTAGTTAATATTTCCACAATGTAAAACGTATGAAACAAAAGATTATAGACACTATGCTTGTGTAGCTCACTTCATGCATATTTATTATAAAGCTTTATTTCAAGCTCATGCACGGCATGTTACTCATGCATAAGAAAAATAGGATTTCGGCTTCTTTTATATAATTGCTTTTTCTTCTTTTTCACATTGAAGGAACGCTCCGACGGTTGTGCAGCCGCGCATGGGGATTTTAAGATTAATATGGGTGAATACCTCCTTTTTCAGATTTTTTTTACCTTCTTAAAACTTTTTTCACTATTTTCAACTGGGATTTTATTCTTTGTCCTCGGTGAAAGATTGCGCGTGTGAAAGTTAACCCGAGTTAACATATTGTAAAGAGACCATCAAGAATTTTATATCCCGGGGATTAAAAGTAATTTTGTAAAAAAATTATACATTGTAGTTTATCATTTAATTACAAAGAATTAAATTAAATTGCGTTAAAATCACAGGAAAATATACGATGGAAAATTATACAATAAAAATTAAATTTTATGCTTTAGATTTGATTTATTTATATAAAAATTATGTTTGAATGTATTACTGGAACACAAGCATGTGATATATACTTAATCTATTGATCAAAACAAACTGCACTAATAAGACAGTATACCTGTGTTATCAATTTATATGTAAATGAGGAAACAAAAAACACAGGAGTCTACAGTTAATATATATTTTATAATATATTCCACCTAAACTTCTCAATGTATTTAACAAAAAAACCCTTTTCTTATTCATTTTGATAATATTTTTTGCAGTTATGTATATTCCTAATACATGCAGTTATTTCAAAATTAAACTAGGAAAAAAGTAAAAAAAAATAGAAAATTTATCTTAAACTACCAGCATTCGAAATTGTCAAAGCATAATAATTTATTATCATTTTCTCATTACCTTTATTAATTTCACAATTGTTAATATTTTCCTTGTATAGTATAATGAAATAAATAATTAGTTAATATGTAATATTTTACTCTTTATTACATTTAAGTAAACTTTTAAAGTTAAATTAAATGAGATTATTTGAAATATTCGTAATTTGCATTGTTACTATACTACTTTTTTTAACTTCTCAAAATGTCTCATCTATTCTTGTTCTTTTTTACACTTCAAATTTTTCAAAGGAATATTATTATTTACCATTATTCATAAAACTGAATATTCATTGTATTTTTAAGCAATTAAGAAACATAAATATTGGATTAAAAATTATTTACAAAGAATTACCATTAGTTGGCGTTAATGAATAAAAATATTTCCTTTCTCTCAAGTCCCAAAACAAAAGATTATCTTCAAGGACATGTTGGAATAATTTTTAATGCATTACATGAATAATGATATTCCATTTTTCTAGCCCATTTATTCCTTCAATTCCCCTTGCAACATAAACTCTGAATGGGTAATTATAATCCTATTAAAAAGTTGTATTTGTTAAAACAAACAAATAATTTATTTGATTTCTTTCTACAGCTTCCCAAGACAAAACAAATTTCCCTTTAGACTTTTTTTATTTCCCTTACTTGTTTTATTGAAGTGTGCATATTATTAATTAACATAATAGTTTATTCAATTGGATTCATGTCATTATGAATTCTAACATTAATTAGCCTTCCATTGTGTCTTCAGACTGGAAAACATAAAATATTCAACAGGACCAAAGTGTTCTAATTTGAATTTGAAATAACGAATATCTAATCATTTAGTCTGGAAAATTGGGTATATTTTATTCAGTCAAGTAAATTATTAAATTGTTTATAGTTAATTAATCAAGTTTAAGAAAGTGTTGATGTTTTCAAAAGTAGACAGTTTTATGAAATGATAAGCAATAACGAATGATTTACCACCAAAACTATTATTTTATGGGAATTGCAATAAAATTTTGTAAATTTTTATGTACTTATTTTGTATTCTCATGGAATATGAAATATTTATACTTAAATTTCAATTAATTTTATATAATTTGAAAATAAAAACTTCAATCACGCAATATGTACAGACTGAAGAAATTGTGCTTAGATATACTATCATTTAGAAAAAAAAATATTTTGTTAGTCACGCTGTAGAAAAGTTCTCTTATTTCTTGAATTTGTTTATTACTTTACATAATACATATATATTGAAAAAATATGCTAAAAACACACCCTAAGAAAGTATTATAAAATTTTATGAAACAATCAATTTTATTTTAAAACTTTAATAAATAATGCAATATAATTTATTTAAGATTGTCTAAAAATATTTTTTCATCATAAATATTAAAATTAGCGGTACTTTTTTTAGATGAAAATAAATGCCATAAGAAAAATTCACAAGTTACGATCAGTTTTTGGAAAGTATGTCTTGCAATATTTCACTGAATGATTTTTTTTTATTTTTTTATTTTTGAGTTTATTATAAAATTTATATGATGAAAAAGGGGAATTTAAATAAAATAAATAGGAATTTTTATAATAGTTAACTTTAGAAATAGTTAACTTCATCAACTACGCAAATAAATAAAATGTAGAAATTTTATGGTGCAGAAAATTCCATAGATAATTTTAACTATCAAATACGCAAAAACAAAAATTTTGAAATAAAATCACGACTATTAAACTTAATAAAAGAATATATAAATCATGGGTATAGCTTTATTACAAAAATTGTAGAGAAAGTTGATAAACATTTAAAAATAATTTCAAATATTAAAATCATTAAAAAAATGTGTTGCAATGAACATTATTTCAATTACTTACCATGCTACATTCCCTTACAATTTGCCTGTTTCATTAATAACATAAAACAAGCGTTTAAAAATACAATTATGATTACCTTCATATACACTCAGGGACATTAAAATGATACATAAAAAAAAGGAAAAGGGAATAGAAATGAAATTTAATAATAGTACAGACGTGAGATTCACTTGATTCCAAAATCAAGACAATTAAATAAATACAATGTGTACAGTTAGAAAATACGGAGCAACTTCAAAATCTTTTTGGACCACCTCCTGCTGCAATACATGCCCCAACACAGTACGGCATCGAGTTGATTAGACATCCTATGTTGTCCTGAGACAATGTGCCCACAAATATTGAATAGCCATCTCCAAATCACATACAGAGGGACCCCATCTGACGTTTTATCCTTTCCCAAACAAGCTCCGAGGAGCAGGCCGGCGCAGGAAAAGTCTGAACATGATGTAGGAAGTCGAGCAATTCCTGCTGCATGTGGAAGAGCTTTATCGTGCTGAAAAAGTGCCCTTGGAAGAACATTTAAGAAAGGTCTAACGTGGGATTGATGAATGTCATCAACATAACTCTGGACCGTTAAGATTCTAAGTACCACAACCAGAGTGGCTAGGCTATGATACGAATGCTGTGAGGGCAATGGTGACAGTGTGAGTGGAAATGTACCGTTTACCAAGTCATCTCCACACCCGTACGCGGTTATCATCTTTCCTCAAAAGGAACTGGAATTCAACCTTAAACACCACATTTTGCCAATCGGTGGCCTTCACATGATATGGCTGAGCATCACTTTAATTAGAGTCGCTGATCGTAGAAATCTACGAGATCCACTAGCGCTTGCCGCAAGATCCTTCGATCCTCCAGCTTAGTAGCCTTGCTGGTTGCCCCAGAACCGGTACGAAGAATGTAGGTATCATCTTGTGTTTTATACTTCCGACCTGCTCTGATGACACATTCTGAATAAAGTGACCTGGCGAGCAACACGATATGTCAGCATATCTGCAGGTCTCAAGCTGATAATGAGGTTTTTCTTAAATTGACTTAACAATGGCATTCTATTTTTACTTAAGTTCTCCTGGCACCGGAATGTGATCGTCACGTTTATGAATCTTCCACTCTGTTACAGTCTATATTGGCACACTTTCTGATTGCAGCGATACTGCAGGATATGTGGTTATGCGCGTTGGAACCAAACTTAGATCATTTGTATATTGGATCCCATTGTACTTGTTTACTCTTATACCTTTCTTCCTTCTTTGTGCGTTATTTTCAAAGGTCTTAAGTGTAAATATATCTAATGCATGAAGTGCCGTACCAAAAATACCAATGATTGTTTTTTGGACTTTTTATTGCAAGCAAATAGTTTCAACAGCAAAAATATTTAAAAGTTTTATGTAATTAAGACATTTAGAAAAAAATCATTTTAGCTAAGTTTTATTTAACGATGTGCTCTTATATTTTAATGTATAGAAATGATTTTTGCTAAATGAACTATATATAAAAATAATCAATTGCTAAAGACTAAAGAAAATTTTTAAAAGAAAAAAGAAGAAAATATTAAAAACAATTTCAAAACCAATATTTATAGAGTAACAGAATGCGTAAATACCAGAAGCTAGTTAGATTGTGTAAAAAAATGTTTTTTCAAAATCCAAATGAAGTTGTTAATCACCTGTTCTCAAGTTCTGGGCACACTGACATCGATAAGGCATTATATGGAGAACACTGCGTTATCTTGTGTACTGTAGATTTCGGTGATAGCTAAATGTGTGAAAAACCATATGATTTCATTTGTCGGTTGTTGAACCACTTAATGTACAATTAATGTACAGGCAGATTTTTCTATTTTTCGCATCAAGTCTCTTACATTTTTTACAGTATACACTCGTGTATTGTAAAAACACTCGAGTTTCGACGTTTCCATGATTTCTAGAAATGCACAAACTGTTGCTGCGCTGTTTTAGCCATTCTCTTAAGAAATATTCAAAAGTTTTCATAACTGTTTCCCTGTAAACACCACATTGTTTCTAATATTATCATAAAATATCCACTTGGTAAGCAAAGTAAAAAAAATAACATGCATGATAAATATTTCAGTCTCACCAAATTAAGTATAGATTAGTATATTATCTTTTCATAGCAGAATCAATTGGTTCAGGCTAGAATCGAAAATTCGTAGTAAAATATAACTATCTTGAAAAATAAAGTTCTGCTCTGTTAGTCACACTTTAGCATTTTCCCTTTCTGCCTTAGTCGGTCTTGCGCTGTCGATTAACATGTTTTCCAAGTAGCCCACAGAACTACTTATGTTCTTTTATTATGGAGACCATTCTCCATTATAATAAATTCAGTATTGCCATTCAAAAATTTCAAAGTTTTTTTTTTTTCAATTTAAGGGGAATTATTGAAGTTTAACTGTTGATAGTTTTCAAATATACAAAAAAAAATATTTTTAATTGTTAAATATTCAATAAGGGCATTTAGTGGAAAACTTAAGCATTAGAAAAGTAATATTTCCGCGTCACGCGAAAATAACCATTTTTTCAAAAACTTTAAGTGACTATTTTTTTTTTCCATTCGGAATAATTAAAACTAGAAGTAAAACCAATTTTACATATTTAACACATTTAGTGGAAAATACTAAGATATACAAAAAGATATTCTTTCCTTAGTCGCTTATTGAATTCATTATACAAAACACAAAAACAACAGAAAAATTATTAACAATTCAAAGTCATGAAAATGACATTATATATATTTAAATCATCGAGTCATTATATCACAAAATGAAACTTAAAAATTGAACTTCTCTATTGGGGTAGTGATGAGAATAAACTGTTGCATAATAATAAGTTTTGCTATCAAAATTCTTTGTTTGTTTAAATGACCATGTGGAATCTTGATTTGCATGTGAACTTTTTTTCTCATGTTTTCTTGTAAAACTTAATTTGAGAATTTTTTATTTTAGATATATCTAAAAATAATTCATAACTTCATTAAAACTATCTCTCTTAATTTTCAAAAATATATTCGATAAAATCTGTGCCTAAAATTTTAAATTATAATTTTCCTTTTCATGTATAAATATCCGTTAAAATAATAGTAACTAATTTAACAAAGCAGCAAAATATATTATTATTGTTTATTTGGCGGTAACTAAACAATTATTCAAATAAAGTAATTACATTTATTTTCCCAACTTTTTTCAATCAATGTATACAATACATATACATAAATTTCACTTTCAATCCAAATGTCTTGGAAGATTATACAATTAAATGTGTATGCATAATTTAGTTTACAGGGAGATATTAATCATTTCAGCATGATTCTAAAGCAGAAAATACAGAATAAACAGATATTATATAAATTAAATGCATGCAAATCTAAGCTTCAGCATATCTTTATTCGATTATTCCAAAATTAAATAAAAGCAAGTCAAGCAAGGGAAATAAATTGAAGTAATGAATATTTAAACCCAATTATTGAGAAAACACAATCTTTTTTATTTTTAACATGTGTCTTATTTAAATGAATAAAACAAACACATTTTTGATAATGAGTAAATTTTAAATTATTACATATTTTAAGAGAGTTTAATAAATAAAAATATGCATTAAATTAACTTTATTTAAAACTTTATAAATTTTAACTGAAAATTACCTAATAACATAATTAATTTGTTGCTTCTAAAGTTGTTTGAAGCGTGGAACATATTAACACTAAAAAAATGTTCTAATTAAGTCGAATATTTAAATGAGTATACTCCTTCTTAACGATACGTTTATCCATTTCTCATTACTTTTACATCAAGAGAATACTTTCGCATTAACATAATCCTGAGTTTCAATTACAAAAGCGAAAAATCTCGATCACTAAGAAGTATTATGTCACTTCTTAAAATCTGATATTAACTAGGATTATGTTTTAATATCAATCTAACTGTGAGTGTTGATGCATTTTTCCGCATTTTAAAATGTCTTCGATATTACGCTTTAAAATGCTTAATATTAGCTTCACATTTCTAACTCATCTAAGTGCCACAATATTTTGCACGACACAAAAATTTGGTTTGATAAATTTGTAAATTATTATTGTGAAAATGGTGCATACTTAATAATGCTAGATTTAGCAATAAGTAAATTTATTAACATAAATTAATTACGTTATTAAATGCATTTATTTTCTTACTTTTTTTTCATTTAGTATTGATAGGCAATCATTGCAAATGCAACATTTATGAATGCAATTATGATAAAATTTTTGCTTTCATTCTTTTTATGATAGTTTGTAGATATAAAATTAAATTTATTATTTGGATGAAATACTACAAAATATTCCTTAAATCCCTCTCTTACAAATAATAAAAATATTCATAGCAAATTTACTGTGGGAAAATTGTTTATTAACATATGTAAATATATTGAAATTATTTCTATTATATTTAAATTGTTAATATTGATAGTTAGTATTTATTGACTGTTATTAGTTTGTTAATATCGAAAATAATTCTATCACTAAATATACAATTATTTCCATTTAACTTATTTATATTCATCTTTATTAATCAAATAAAATAATATTATATCCATTATATATATCCTTACTTTATTTTTTAATTAACAGCGACTAAAGTAACTCCACTTTTGTCACATTAAAAATAATAGAAAAGATGTAACTTTCATAAGTTGATGAAGAATTAATTTTTGATGGGAAAAAGTAAAGCGATGATTTAACAAATGTTATTCCGAATCCGCCCCATTAAGATAAATATTAGAAAATTAGTTTGATTTTAAATGTAGTTCACGTATAAAAATGACGATAAATCCTTGTTGAAATTTGACCATGAGTGTTAAATTGTAACCTAAAATTTATTGGTTGTTCCAAACAGTCAATAAAATAGTTTATTTCGATCATACGTAAAAATTGTTTGAGGTAGTTTATACCTTAAATATATCAGAAGGCAACGCGCTAAATATGTAGCATGATTACGTGACCATAAGAGAATTTTGCAAGAAGTAGGAGGTACCACAAATTTACACGAAAAAAAGAAAAGCATCAATAATTCAGACTATTATATGGATATGTGTTGACCAACTAAAAGATTTTCCCATATATCACTAAAAAATGGAATACATAATATTATATAAAATATGGATTCATTTCTTGAATCAACAACCAAATTTGCTGTTAGTTGGCGGATAACAATTGACAAAATCTATCAAAAATGACTGAAAAGATAATTATCATTTGATAAATTTTCAACTTTTACATTTAGGAATACACATGGAAATTTATTCATCATTTA
Organism: Latrodectus geometricus; assembly: GCA_026290005.1. Lineage (NCBI taxonomy): Eukaryota > Metazoa > Arthropoda > Arachnida > Araneae > Theridiidae > Latrodectus > Latrodectus geometricus. The sequence continues at coordinate 24,671 of JAPDSC010054792.1, forward strand.
TCTTGAAAAATAAACTACTCAAAATAAATTATTATGCGACGTTATTGGTGCTCTTGAAAAAGACTGCGCAAAAACGATTTCTAGTGAAGAAGAAAAATACTCTACCACCAAGACAATACTCCGTTTCACAAGTCCATCACAAAATGGTAAAACTTTACGTAATTCTCGGAGAATTTTTATCCTACCCGAAATCTTCCTCTGATCTGGATTCAGTGAAAACTTAATGTTTCCGGATTTAAAAAGGATGTTTCAGAGGATCGGATTGGGCTTTAACGAATAAATGATTTCTGCAACTGACTCCTATTTTGAGGGCAAAGATAAAATCTCTTAACAAAAAAATAAATAACATGATAGACAAGCAATGTATGAATGCATCATACCAGAAATCTTCTAGGTTAATGATTATATAACAATATTCATAGGATGATTAATAAAACTATATTCTTATGCTAATGAATATATATTAATTATTACTTAATCTTCTTACAAACTGATTGAATGACATTTTACAATCAATAATTATCTTAATTCCTGATTTTACAGGTTTTCAAGAAGTAACTTTTTAAAAATAATTTATATCTTAAAATTTAAAGTAATAAAAATATTTCTGAAATAAAAAATTTCAAATTATTAAAAAAAAAACCACCTTATAAATATAAAGTACATATAACTTTTACTTATTGTTGATTTTTAAATTTAGGAACCAAAACTTTAAACTGTGTATCTTATAAAAACAGAATAAACTAATTTTTGATTATATCAAGGTGTAAATAAAAAGCAGAAATTACTCTAATAAAGAAATTTGAGCTACATCGAGTTAAATGACAGCCAACATATATGTTTCATAAAACTCAGTGAATTAAAACAAGATTTTTATATTGGTAATAATTTTCAATATTTAAGACATAGCATTCTTACATAAATAAAAACATATGATCAAACAGGCTCTAATAATTCTATTAATTAGTGAATGCAATTTTAATTAACTAAAACTTTATAACTACAAGAAAATTTAAAAATGCAATTTGCTTATTTATAAATTTTGCTTTTATTATTTAAACAGACGGATTTCCCATAACCTAAAGTAAAAAAAGAATATCCCTAATATCTATGAGCAAGGATTGTATATCTGCTCAGTTTTTTTCCTTCTTTTTTAAATTTATCCCACAATCCTCAGGTTTTTTCTTCCCGAAAGGTATTTCGAAAGTGAGATGTGAATTCCAATTTCTGCAAACATGCATACGAGAAGAATGCAGTTTTATCCAAAAAAATTTGATTTGAAGTTTTAAATGTTAATTATTTAATAAACAGACCTGTTGAAAAAGTGAACATATTTTCATAAACTCTGGGATTAAAAACTCGTTTTTACGAATACTAATATCGAAATAAGCAATGAATTTTTATAAAATACCAATAAATGCAAAGATCTTTTTTTTTTTATTGTTTGCATACGTTTTTGATTTCTTTTACTACTTTTACTCTCAATATTAAATTATATAATTGGGTTAGAAATTGTAATCGTATTCTTTCAATAAAAATATTAAATACTCATTACAAATGTTTAAAATGATTGATCATTTGAAAGTAGGCATTGAATTGCTTTTAGAAGTAGGATTGAAAAAATTGTAAAGTATAAAATATTTTTCTCTGAAGCAATCGTGCTTTTCAAAAGAACTGAGCTTTCCTGTAAGTAAGCAATCTTATTTTTTGATAAACTTGTTTTATTTTCTTAAACGTTACACAGAGCAAAAGCAAAGTTTAGAAATATAAATATACATTTATTTTTCCTTTTTTATTATAAATACAAAATAACTTATCCCTTTTCATTTATTTTCTCTTTGAAATCACAGAAGTAATAAACTGTTCTAAAAATAATTGTTAGAATACTAAACAGTGAGTAATTCACCTTCTCAAGTGAAACCTAGATCTGGAAAGTAGTTGTATAATTAAGCGGTATTCTTATTTTTCCACACATCATTATTTCTAATCCTAGCCATTCTAATTCATGTCATTACGACTTTCACTAGCAGTGCTAAAAAAATCCTCTCTTTGTTCAGTGCAGGTTTCTAAATGCAAACAAATATTTCTTTTAATGTTTACATGCTCAGTATCAATTGTATTGCATTTTTCTTTGAATACGATACGAATAGCTGTTTTCTCAAATGTTACTGAAGTAATTCTTACATAATTTAAAGAGACTTTTCAAAAAAGATTATTTTAATAAAATTTAGCATTTTCGCATGAAACCAGTGATTTAAATAGAATTTTTAAGACAAAGAATACGGGAATTACATAAGGCTTTAAAGAGTGATGCATGATTATTATATTAATGAAATAATTTAAATAGTGATGCAATTAAAATATTTAAACTGCATTCAAGAACTAGTTATTTCGTATAAACTAGTGAAATAAAATAATGCAGAAAAAATGAAAATTAAAAGTTTCAATACTCTTTTAACTATACAACTGTTAAATAACTTTACGAAATATAAAATTTAATTAAAATTTATATAGGTATGAATAAAATATGAATTTTTGGTAAATTCATTTATAAAGAATGCAAAAATCATGTGCTTAAACATTTTAAGTTAAATAATTTTAATTTTAGTATCCATACATAATAAAGTGATAGTGTAGCCTCAGAATTTAATTAGAAAACGATTCATGTATAAATTTTGTGCAGTGTTTAAAATTTTTAAAATTAATATTATGGCATACATACATTTTAAAGAATTTTTTCACAACCAAAAGTTTACTTGTTCAGAGTAAAATCTAATATATTAATTAAATATGCATTAATTAAGAAATTTATACAAAATTTTCCAAAATGTTTAAAAATTTTACTTTAAGTATTTTAACTTTTGAAATGTTTTAACGAAATGTTTTTTTTATATTCTATGAGACAAAATTTAATTTAAATGAATAAAATTTAAAATGAATCTTATAGCATGGTGAAGTTTACTTTTGTTCTATTGAAATCTCCAGTCGAAAACTGAATTCATAAAATTTACGATGTACACGGCAAAGAGCAACAATGGAAACTATTTACAAAAGATTTATGCGGATTTTATACGCTTCTGAGCATTACTTAAAGCCAGGAAGTAAATAAAACGCGTTAAAGTTACTTCCCACTATTTCAATAGCAAAACTTCATAATATTAAGAATTTCCCTTTTTATGATGTTTATATGTCGAAAAATAAAAGTTTAATTACTACAGATACATTTCCAATGACATTTTGCCTATTATACTATATTTTCTTTAATAACAATAGTAATTAAATTTAAACAAGATATTTTAAACAATTTAAAATTATGATTAAATATCAGAAATTATTTAATAAAATTTGCAACACAATATTTGAAAATATTTTTTTAATGATTAACATTATATTAATATCATTAATAATTTCAGCAGATATGTATATATTTAAATAAAATGTTTTCATCGTTATCTCATAACGCTGTTTATATCATAATTTCTAAATTTATAACTTTAATTTGCATTATTTTTTATTAGAAATTTCTTTAGAAAAAAAATAAGTATACATGTTTTTAACGATAAATTTATCATTTAAAATATTTCTATATGTATGAAATGAATTTGGTAATAAATAAAAAAAGAAAAATAAGCATAAAAAGAATTCTAAAATGAACAATTTAAAATTTACTTAATTATATAAATAATATTTTACTTTGTATACTATTATATATTTTATTTTATATATTCTGTTATATTATTATATATATCTCATTTTATAAATATTTCTTTTTATTTGAATAACTTATAAAACTCTATACGTTTTACTCAATAATAGAACTTTAATACAAACGAAATGTAATCTATCTATAAATAAGATATTTTATTTGCGACTATTTTCACTTTACTTTAATTTTAAAAAAAAATTTTATGCAATTTTATCTGTTTTCCTTACAATTAAACATACACATCATAAATCATTTCACAGAATTCCACAGCTCTAAATAATTTTCTTTTGTTATCTTGTTTCTCACAGTTAATTTAACGAATTGCATATTTTTATATAAATGAGCTCTACTCACCTTCTGCAGAGATGGCTGTTCCGCATATTCCAATCATTAACAAAAATAGTATCCTCATGTCCATTTCCGGCATGATTAAAAATAAATACAAATCAGTTTGTACAATTCTTCGCGAACAAAATATCGCAATCTGTCAATAAAACTTATATTCTAGCACTAATGAGATGGATCTGAAAGAGTTCGATGGAACACACGAGAATAAAAAAAAAGAAAACTGTGCTACAATAAAATAAATTAAAAAATAAAAAAAAGTTGTGTTGGTCTGATATTACCCTCCACCATGCGTCAGTAGACTGTGAGGAAAAATGCAACCTCTTAGACGTCTAACTATGACCGTAGCCGGTCACCGAATGAGCGTGGCGAGACCCAATGCTGGCTCGACCGGCCCCTGCCCGCGCATGCGTGCCGGAGCGGTAGGGCAGAACGTGTTTTTCCAAAATAAAAAAAAGCAAAAGAAAATACAGTAAAATATAAAAGTACAGACAGATGTGAATTAAATTTATAGTTGTTCTAACCTTTGGAACTCAAGCGAAGACGAAAGAGACGCATGGGGGAAAGGGAGAAATAGAGGCGAAGACGGTTGCATTGCTCTTTTCGAAATTTCTTCCCTTAATCGATGGAATTGTCTAAGGGTTCTTTTTCAGATACTTGTTCGTCCTTTTGACTTTTCACAAAAAAATGCAGTAGCAAATGGAATATGAGATCGTTATGGAAATTCCAAAATGCTTTTGCAAGTTGGAAAGAAAAGATAATATAAATCCAAGATAACTCATTACTTTTCTTCTTTATTATACATCCTGAGGGTTATTATCAATTTATTAATTTTAATGAAATTCTATCCTTACTAATTTACCATTCTTCTCTTCAGACATTTCCCAATTAAATTATTTATATTATTTATTTTCTTGACATTATGTACATTAATTCTATTTTCATCATGATTATAATCATATCATCATCTTTTCACCTTTAACCACTTCATTATCAAGATTTATTTGCATGGAATATATGTATGACCGATTGTGGAAAGTTTTTTTTTCTGTTTAGAATATTATATAATTTTTATAGGGATATGTTTACAAATTCATCCTCCCATGCTCTTCGTTTTTAGTTTCATGCTTTGTTCTAAACTGCGCATTGAATATTAACAAATTAGCTTATTTAATATATATTAAATAAACATGTATTGGATAAACTTGTGTAATTTTAGACACTATCTGAAGATGAATTATGAAAATTATCAATTATGTTTTAGAATTACCATTTAAGCATATATTTGGGGGGAATACAGTTCAATACACCAATCACATATCATATTGTTTCTTATAAATGAAATTTTATAAAAAAAAGTTTAGGTAGGTATATCTACTCTCAAGCTGAATTCTTTTAATATAGATGAATCAATCGTATTTTAAATTGCATCCTAACTTTTTTTCATTTAGCACGGTCTGAAAGTATACTGACAATGATGTAACTCAAACATCAAGCTGGATAATTCTCTTTCCCTAAATATTAAATGTTTTTTTCTAAAATTTCGATATTACGAAGAAGGGAATTAGTAACAATACTTTGCAAAGAAAGACAAATGCAAAATACATGCAAATATAGTTGTAAAAAATATGAACTAAATATCTGATAAATTAATTCATCATGATTTAACTTTCGTGCATATACAATGATAAGACAGAAAAAAAATATATTTTCAGAATTCTCTTACTAAATATTCTATAGTAATAATGAGTTTACAGTGTTTATTAATATGGAATCATAAATGTATTGATTATTGTTAGAATCTAATCCTATGTACCTAATTAATCTTCTACTTTATGTAAGAATTCATATAATTATTTATAAATCACTCTTGTAAAAGCCTCTTCACACATAAAACAAACTATACAGGTTAATCTTATCATATTTCAAACATGATCTTATTTTCTAGAATGTTGTTTTATTGAAAATTTTTGGATAATAAAACACAATATTTCTTATTTAATGTTTTATATTATATGATTTTTATAAAAGTTAAGACAAAGTTTGATTGGTTCCAAAACTTCATAAGACTTTTCAAAAATATCTCTAGAATTCATTGATCGAACAATTCTTAAAGATGAAGGCTGTCAAGAAAGGTTTTTCTGAATAGTCTCTTTTAGATTTATCTTAAAATAAAACGTATTGCATTATTTAATCCGGATACAAAAAATACTGTAAAATAAGCTTTTTTCGTAGATTGAAATAGATTTAAAATAATAAAAATAAGTTTGACATATTTTAAGTAAGCTTAGAAGCAATTTTAATATCAACAGTGGACATCAAATTTCATTATAATTACTTTAAATACCATTTATTTTAATTTTTTGAAGAAATTTTTTTATTAATCCCAAAATTCAAATATTTAAAAATAGAAGGCACTTTATTGGCTCTATTTGCATTTATCAAAATGTGTGGTTTGCAATTTAAAACTGCAATTTCTTTAAAATAAATCGATGGGCATGCAAACTGAAACACACCAAGAAAAACAAGAGATATCACGACAAAATTTATTTGTAGGTAACATGTTGACCAAGTATCAAATGATTAAATTTATAGACTTCTGTGAAACGTGTTTCCTATCCAGAGTAGTCGTCATTGTTGGAGATCACCGCTGCCACATACCTCGGCATTGATTCAAAGAGACTTTGAATGTTATCTTGGGGTACAGCAGACCAAGCAGCTTAAATGTGCTGCCAAAGTCAATCTGATGTGACAACTGGGATTTAATATGGATCAATCGTTCAACAACCATGGACCACATGTTTTTTATCGGCGAAATATTCGAATAGCGAGCCGGGCATAAAAGAAACTTTATCTGGTAATTGACAAAGAACCTTATGCCAATGTTTGAAACGTATGGTCGCACATTATCTTATAAGGCTGTAGACAAGCTCTGAAGGTAAGGAAGGACAATTGGCTCCAATACCTCGGAGATGTAGCGCTGGATGTTTAAATACCGGCAATGCGTACTAGAGGAGTGATAACCAATATAAACCAACACCAAAATAATCCTTGAAGGACCATGTGTTACGGTGAGTAATACAGCTATTCAGCGTCCTCTCGATACGGTGTCTTTAGACTCGAATGCAACCATCATGGTGTTGCAGACAAAAGCGTGTTTCATAAGTAAAGACAATTTCATCCCAGTCTGCCGCCAACATTATTCTTTCATCGCAACCATTGGAGGCGGAGACGTTTAACGTTTTCCGTCAAGGACAAACGAAGCAATAGACGTTTTGTGGTCAGACTACTCTGCTATAAACGACATCAAATGGTAGGAGCAGACACTGGATGATAAGATACAGACTGAATCTGTTGTGCTATGGTTCGTGATGAGGCTGAGTGATCTGTTACTGCCATGCGCACAATTTATCTGTCATCACATGAAGTGGTGTACTGAGGTGGATGCAATCGAACACGTTAACCATCGTACCCTCCTGCCTCCATATCCTCACATATCCGTATTACAGTTGCTAGGTTTCGTCCAACACGACTATCGATTTCCCTGAATGATAATCCACAATCCCGGTAGACCACTATCTTTCCGTTGACGAACTCAGATTCTTTATCAAACAATGATCAATGCTTTCTACAAGACATAATTGATCTTTTTTTCTGAAAAAAACTACAAGAAAAACATAATTGCAGAACTTGAAATCGTTGAAATCTCTAAGCCTTATATAGCGCTTTGAAGTAACTCCATAGGCGCGTGTGATTTGTGTCTGCGATGCAATTCTAATCAATTGCATATCTTACATTCACGAATATATGTTGTAAATTTCATGTTATTTGCTTGTTTTCTTCAGGGTGTTGCATTTATGGTGATCAGCCGTGTACAAGTTTTATGACTTGCTTAATTTTAGTATGCTCCATTCATATAAATTTTCCACAAAATTCTCGGTATTTAATACATTTATTTTTAGATGCATGAAATCAAACAATTGAATGAAACAATTTTGACCTTTATGAATGTTGATTTATTAGTTTTAGAAACTTATATATTTTAAAGAATTTTTTTTCACAAAAAGTAAAATGAAAATATTTTCCAATGCCTTATAAATTTTAAACATAAAATCTGTTTCAGAATTTTCTAAGAGCATTAAAAACGCATTCAATCCAACAAATTTTGAGAACACATATCAAAACATCTTGCGTAATAAATGAAATAAATTTTTATTTAGTGACAAAAATAAAATTAGTGCAAAAATATAGTAAAATGTTTACAATATTCACTAACATTGTCATATTGCATTGTATGCAGGCATGATAAATTTTGTTTTTATATTAATCTTAATAAAGTAATTTTAGTATCCTCCGTATAATTGTGACTAAATTAACTGTAACCGCTAACCTTTTATTAAATGACAATATCTAACATTTTATTACACAAAAACAGCAACCATTTAACACAATATTACAGATAGTTTATTTTGGGCTAGTTATTGAAACAGTAGATCTAATAGCAGTATTCTAGTTATCAAATATATATTAGTTTGGGGAAAAAGTTATCCATTATTTTTTCGGTTGTCGTCTGTAGTGATTGCTATCTCGTGAGGTATCTATCAAACAATTTCAAATTTATGCTCATTGGAAAGGTGACATTTGACACTGAAGTATTCTCTTGCGGTTTTTTGTTTGATTAATTCAGTTATGAGTACAAGGTTTTAAAAATAGAAGACAACAAACAGAAAATTCGATACATTTTAGTTTTTCTTTTATAATGGCGAAAATGCTAACCAGGTGGTTAAAGTTGTGAAAGGTGTTTATCGTCCTATGTATGACTGTAACAACCAGTAACGCACAATTTTGGTTTCGTCGATTCCGTTTGGGTATTTGGATGCTAAAGATGCACCTCGCATGGATACAAAATCGTCGAGAATGTCTATAAAATATCAAAAATTATCAAGTTTGACAGTATGTCAGCAGTCGTAGCTTCGCACAAGACCTAAAAATCTACATGAAAACTGTTTTGAACCTTTTTACAAAGCGAATCTGATAGAAGTTACAAAAAGTTTACGT
>JAPDSC010054799.1:0-10493 GCA_026290005.1 Latrodectus geometricus
AATTTTGTGATTGTTTAGGACTTGGATATTAGCAGTGCAACTGGTTTGCATCCAATTAATGGGCTGTGTTGTGCTATTAAGGCCTGAAATACTAAGTCTTTATTATGGTAACTAAATCTCTCCCACGGCGCGAAAATTGTCAATTGAAAATTCAGTTTATTATTAAAAGAAAGGAGAATACTTTCGATAGTGTCCTCTTTTCTTACAGCAAAAATATTGGTCATTAATAAGGAAGTTAAGAATATGCAGAAATTGCCCTCAGGTGACGTGCTGCTTGAAGTTTCCTCAGCTTCTCAAACAGTTATAAGTAATAAGTTTTGCTATGTTAAAAATACTGAGGTAACTCTATTTCCTCATGGAAATTTAAAAATTTCCCTTTGAGGGCTCTCAACAAGGAATAAATTAAGAATGCAAACTCAAGAGATTCTGAAAAATCTCCAAAATCAAAATGTCTACCGTAAAGTGCATTTCGATTAGAAAAGCTGGAAAGCTTTCGGATACTAAGCATCTCATATTGACTTTTGCACAATATCTAAAATCTGCATATATTCGTCTGCCTGTCAAGACTTTTATCCCGAATCGCTTGAGTGCCAACGCTTAGGCGATTCTCTTCTAGAGGCAAACTAACTTGCGCAAAAGTTGTCCATAAAAGTATGAAATGTCCTAAAGAAGTTAACTATAAAGATGAACATCCCTCTTACTCTCGAAGTTGTTGAATATACACTACTGGCCATTAAAACTGCTACACCAAGAAGGCGACATGCTACAGACAGGAAATTTATACGAAAGGAAGAAGGTGTTGTGATATGCAAATCATTAGCTTTTCAGCGATTTCAGACAAAGCAGGCGACAGTAGCGACACCTATTTCATTGTGTTTAAACGAGGAAATTGTTCAGCCGGTTCCTCATACACAAATTGCATTTGAACGTTGTTGCCTGGTGAAAAGTTGTTGTGATGCCTCGTGTAAAGAGGAGAAATGCGTACCAGCACGTTTCAGACTTTGATAAAGGTCGGATTGTAGTGTACCGGGATTGCGGTTTATCTTATCACAGTATTGCTGCTCGCGTCGGTCGAGATCCATTGACTGTTAGCAGAATATGGAATCGATGGGTTCAGGACGGTAATACGGAACGCCATGAGGATCTCAACGGCCACCTATCACTAGCAGCCGAGAAGAGAGGTATATTATCCGCATGGCCGTAATGGATCGTGCAACCACGTCACGTGCCCTGAGTCAAGAAACTGGGTCGTTTGGAAGACAACAAGTGTCTGCACGAACAGTTCGGCGACGTTTGGAGGAGCATGGACTCTCAGCTTTGAGATCATGGCTGCGGCTTCTCTTGACGCAGCGTCATAGACAAGAGCACCTTCAATGGTGTGATCATCGACGAACGTGAGCGCACGAATGGCGAGACGTCATCTTTTCAGATGAATCCAGGTTCTGCGTACAGCATCATGATGATCGCATCCGTGTTTGGCGGCATCGTGGTGAACGCACACTGGCAGCGTGCATTCGTCATCGTCATACTGGCCCATCACCTGGCCTGATGGTATGGGGTGCCATTGGATACACGTCTCGGTCACCTCTTGTTCGCATTGACGGTGCTTTGAACAGTGCACGTTACATTTCTGGTGTGTTACGACCCGTGGCTCTACCCTTTATTCGAGCCCTGCGAAACCCTACGTTTCAGCAGGATAATGCCCGACCACATGTTGCCGGTATTGTACGGACCTTCCTTGATACGTAAAATGTTTGGCTGTTGCCCTGGCCAGCACGTTCTCCAGATCTTTCACCAATAGGAAAGGTCTGGTCAATGGTTGCCGAGCGACTGGCTCGTCACCAAACGCCAGTCACTACGGTTGATGAACTGTGGCATCGTATTGAAGCTGCATGGGCATCTGTACCTGTACATGCAATTCAATCTCTGTTTGACTCAATGCCCAGGCGTATTACTGCCAGAGGTGGTTGTTCTGGGTACTGATTTCTCACCGTGCATCACCAGCCAAATTTTTTGAGAATTTAATCACTTGTTATTTCTATTATAATATATTTGTCCATTAAATATCATTTTGTTATCTGCATTTCTTCCTAGTGTAGGAATTTTAATGGCCAGTAGCTTAGTTACACGCAAAAGACAATAAAGGTTATGGAAAAGTGTCAATTCACTTTCTGTATAGTAAGGACCTCGCATGCCGCAGACAAGAGTAAGCTACACAATAGCATCAAAAATTCACAATGAATTTTGTAAAATTTTTACTCAGTTTTACTAATATTTACAGTAATTAGTTTTGCTAAGTTCGAAAGTACTGTTCTTAATACATCTCTCCATTACCTATTTTAAAGTTCCGAAGACGATTTTCGTAATAGTAGAGAGTTAAGAATGAATATTAAATAAAAAAGGTTAGTTAACGTAACACACATTTCAAACATTAACATTTGTTTCTAAATGTGCTAAATCTTTGGTTCAAAACATGTGACGAGCTATTTAGAGTATCATACTTCAAATTTATGTCTAGCTTATAAACCTTTATCATTTTACTTTTTTTTTTTTACATTAATGTACTTGTTGTGGGGGCCACCCCACATCTTTTTTCGAATTTTAAAGGAAATCGGTTTCGTACAATTTGCATTTTATAATTTATATTTTAATTTTCTTAATTATATTTTCCACTGATTTTATTAATATTATCTCTTCCTTTTCTGTAGATCTTTTAACTAATTTATAAGCAAAATATGTGTTTTATTATAATTTTAACGTTGCTTGTGTCTGGGTTTTGAAACAAGAAATATATTTTGAATTTATAATTTTTAACACAGTTTGACATTTTTTGGACCATGCATTACAAAATCCAACCAATCTGGCTTGGAAGTTTGTAGTGCTTCGGAATCCATTTTAAGTTGTGGATCTCAGTCTAATTGACCCTCGTGCTCAAAAAGTGACAATTGATAGAAACAAAACATAACTTTGGCACATTTATTGGAAACTCTAATTGGCCAATGAAAACCCTAAATGGATTTCATACGATTCATACCTACAATATATCATATGCATTTATACCAACTATATATTTTTTTAGTATACTATTTATGAATGAATTTTAAAGACAGACGACAATGCTATTAATATTTTCTTAGGAAAAATTTAAAAATTCTAATAGGATTGCTAATTTCGGGGTGTTCGCAAAATTAGCAATCATAAGAGTTCGTTCCCAGTCACTATTATAGAGCGTATTATAGAGCAGCGGTTCCCAACCGCTGTTCCGCGGCACACCAGTTTGCCGTCTGAAGCACCGTGAGGCCCTCGTAGCCAAGACTTTACCATCAGCCTTAGTTCATGTGTTGGATGATGTTGTGCGCATGGTAAAGTCATGACCCATGAAAAGTCGTAGCTTTGTGTGAGGAGATGGGAGCAAAGCATAAAACCTTGCTGTTTCATACGGAGGTCCGGTGGTTGTCGCGTGGCAAGGTCTTGGTTCGTGTGTATGAGCTGCGGGAGGAACTTAAAGTGTTTCTGACAAATGGGGGGTCAGATTACGCAAAGCAGCTTGCAAGGGATGAGTGGTGTGCAAGGCTGGCATACCTGGAAGATATATTTAATCATCTGAATGAATTGAATACCCGAATGCAAGGCCGAAATGAAAACCTGCTTACAAGTACAGATAAATTAAATGGATTCCGTTCAAAGGTGCAACACTGGCATCAACACGTGGAAAGTGGCAATCTTGAAATGTTCACACTCACCATGCAATGGCAAGGTGTTCACACTGCTGCACTGTGAGAGATAATAGTTTAGCATTTAAAAACTCTTGAGGAGAAGTTGTCATTTTATTTCTCTTCAGTCTCCACTGAATGCCTTGACTGGGTTAGAAACCCTTATAGCTCAGCATCAGTTGTTGAAAAGGAAATGACTTTACAGGAGCAGGAGGAACTAATTGAACTGAGACAAAATCGTGGTTGCAAGCTAAGATTTGCTGATCTACCTTTGGATAGTTTTTGGTTGGATACTGCCAAGGAGTTCCCCCTTCTGGCAAACAAAGCTATTTTGACATTGCTCCCTTTTTCCACTACATATCTGTGTGAGATTAGCTTTTCAAGCATGATTGCTATGAAAACCAAATACAGAGAGAGACTGAGAACTGTTGACGAAGAGCTACGTGTGTGTCTTTCTTCGATTCCAGCCAGAATATCAGCTTTGTGTTCAACCAAACAGGCCCAAGTTTCGCACTGAAAGTATTTTATAATTTTTCACTATTCTGTTTACTTAATATTTCATAATAAAGTAATTATAAAATACTTTCTTTGTGCTTATTTGATTCCTATTCAAGAGAATTACTTTATTATACTCAATATAGGCACAGAGTTAATTTTTTAACATTTTCTAATGGTGGTGTGCCTCGTGATTTTTTCCCCGCGACAAGTATGCCTTGGCCAAAAAAGGTTGGGAAACGCTGTTATAGAGAATGTTGCGTATTTACTCTCTCGCACTCTCGAAGCAGTGCTTGAGAAGTTTCATACGGCCTTTTGGGAAAAGCCCGCCAAGAAGTGAATGATATTAAACTTGAATATTAAGAAAAAATAATCTGGCAACCGTGCGACGTTAGGCTGTTATCTAATAAATTGTGCTTACTGGTACTTGTAGTCCCTTCTTGAATTGTCTGTCCACCGCAGTTCCCCCTTCATAAAAATAGCCAGATTCTGTTGTTTGAAATCTTCTGTTAATTTGTGGCTGGATTTTAAACTAAAAATTTGTTATTAAATTGTGTTTTGCTTAAAGCTCAAAAGTCGTGTGACACTTAACATGGTAGTTTTTTCAGTATGAAGACCCTTTCAAGTTTAAAGGTTCTTAAATTTTCACAGCCCTATAAATTTAAAGGAATTCTTCCATCACTCTATCTTTCTCAAACTACAGTGGGGACTAGCCTTTCAAATTTCTTTAAACATAAGAAATACTTCTGGATACTTACAACTATCTTTGTAAAACAGAAATTTTGAAATGTTTATTTTTTGCACGCAAATATAATTAAAACGTCTTAACTTTCCTCTAAAACATAATTTAGAAGATTTTTCTTCTATCTAGTTTTATATTTTTAACTGATAACAGAATATGCTAGCAACATTGAATATTTATAACACAAACTTTGTCCAATAATAAACAAAGCATTTGCTAAGATTAAACCGTATAATGCTTTCTTTTGACTAGTCTTTTCGAGTTCTGTTGAAACCCAGCCATAGTTGGACTTGCAGAATAGACCACAACAAGAACGACCCTGATGCAGTTAGAGTAAGTTAAAATTGAAATTATGAGATTTGTTTTAACAATAGTTCTGTGTTTTAAAATAATACTTTCTTTCAGTTGGCTGAGCTTGGCTGGTGGTTTTTCTTCATGAAGTTCGTGGAATTCACAGATACAGTAAGTAGCTTCTTAAACAAAGAATCGATGTGTAGATTACATAATTAATCAAATTTTGATTTATTAACATTTGAACACTCTTCTGCTCGGCTCGGAATCAAATTTCGCTTGAATAAAAAATTGTTGAGCGAATCAAAAGGTACAACTTTTGAAAGATATAGTATAGTATTTAAAAGTTAATGAAGGCTACGTAAATTATTTTTTGGAAATTGCTCATAGTTAATCTCTTTGGGTTCGAAGCAAAAATTGAGGCACTGGAAGAAAACACTACTTAAAACAAAAACTGTCTTTCTAATAAACATAATGAGAACTGCCATCTTAAATATTATTTAATTTGGTATACAGAAATTTCTTTACTATCTGAAACTAATATTCTTGTCTTTTGTTGTAATAAATTTTCAGGTCACAGGATCTTTATCATTTGAAATAAAACTTTCAGTCAAAAATGTTTTAGATTGAACAGAAGATATGAAATATACAGGAAAATAAGTTCTTCTGAAGAAATTGTAAATTTTGAGAATACTCTATTCACATACCTACGTTATTAAACATTTATTTCTTGATTGTATTCAACTAAAGTGTATTGGATTGTAGTAGTTTTAACTTATTTTTACTTTGGTTTAAAAAAGCAATCCAATTCGTATGGAACAATTTTTTTTAAAAGCTTATGTATAGAATATATTCTTTATTTAAAGGGGATTAGCACAGGACACGGCCTTAGTAAAAATAACAGAAAAATTCCTATTTAAACAATTTACTAATTAAGATGAAATATTTTGCCGATTTGTGAATAACTTGCGAAAGTTAAAGTAAATTAATGTGTCCAAGGGATAAAAATGCTTGTTAAAAAACATTCAAATTACTAACCGAGAAGGTTCCATAACACAAAATAGAAATGCTGAATCATAAAATTACTTGGAATTATATTTGTTCAGAAAACAAGTAATTTTCTATTAAAACTTAGAAATTTGACATTTGTTTAGCAATTTGAGATTAGTACTTGACTATTTGGAACAGTCTTTATGAATACAATTCAATCCACAACTATTGTATTTCAGAAAACAATAATCTTCATTGCGATAAATTCTTTCCAAAAAAGGATAAAAAAATTTGTTTTAAGAGTGACATTTTATCACCCTTTGGTAGAAGAGAGCACTTTGACGTAAAGAATTATTGGGCAAGACCTGAACATTTCTCAGGGTAGAAATCTTTCAGTTGTCATTTTAAATAGATATGGGAAGCATTCTTGGAAAAAAAGTTTTGTTATGCTATCGATTGAAAATTTGAAGAATATAATCAACGTTAAGAAATTACTGCACCTATTATGAAGTGTTAATTTATTATCCATAATCTTAATATAAACTAAAAATGTATTTATTGAAGGTGCTATATTTTTTTATACTGGGGACTTTCGACTTCGTATAATACAAAAACTATATACTTTCAAATCTACAATAGATTTTTAACTTTAGGATAATTTAAGAAAAAAAATGTTAGTTAATAAAACTGACATTCTTTTCTCTCCATTTAGATATTTTTCGTCCTGCGAAAGAAAAATAGCCATATTTCAACGCTGCACGTCGTTCACCATGCGGTCGTGCCTATTGCCGTTTGGGGTGGACTGAGGATTGAACCAGGTGAGAACGTCTGAATTACTAAATGCAAGGAAGTAATTTTTTCAATAAGAGCTTGGACAGTGATAGTTTATCACTTTCTCTTGGCACGATTAGATTCAAAAGGATTTACCCTTTGAAGAAAGGAACTTGTTTTACTGAGTAATGAACAACTTTCGACTGAGCAGGAATTTAGTATGGTGAACTTAAGACATCATTACTCATAAATAGCCAGTTACGGAACGTGTAATTATCGTCCTACCTATCAGAAATTTTAAGCTCACCAATTTTCAAAATTTTGAGAAAGTTTTACATTGAGTTTCTATTAACACCATAATATATAATGGGTTTTCTGGTTTAATAGTTTTAATTATACTTTGTCATAAAATTATTTAACTATTACTAACGCAATGGTTTTTATTTTACTGCTTTATTATGTTTTATCAATTTCCAACAATCATTTTTCTCGTAAAAAGGTAAAAATATATCGAAAATGTTTGAAAAATATTCTGCATTTAAAAAGTACAAGAAAATACTGGAAAATAATAAAAAAACATCTCTAAAATGTTTCTTGTATTATTCAGTGAAACTCTTTTTCTATGATTGCTATTTATCTTAAAGACTACATCAAAGAAATAGATACTGCTTTGTTTCATTCGAGCCAAGAAGTAATAACCAGTGGGAACTGAATATTATCATTTGAGGCATTTTTTATGCAGGTTTTAAGGATGTGTATTTTATTTGAATATTCTATTTAAAATGCATTGTCAGATTGTTTCAAGATGAATTATTTTTGCAGGCAGCTACAACTATTTCTTCCCTCTGATTAACACCATTGTTCACACAGTGATGTATTCCTACTATGGACTCGCTGCTTTAGGACCAAAAGTACAGCGTTTTCTGTGGTGGAAAAAATACCTTACAACTTTCCAAATGGTAAACAATTATATTTTACAATTTTTAATTTGCACTCAATAAATATCATCTTAATTTTCATGTTCTTAAAACGGAAATAGGTATTAATTTATATTTTATCAAAAGTGAAGGGAATTTTTTTATTTTTTCAACATATTCAATGATTGAGATACATGCTTTATAAGTATCCTTTTTCTAAGAATAACGTAACAGGAAGCATTGGAATTTAACTCAAAATTCTTAAATAATCCCTCCTGCTTCATAATTTGTGGATTTCAGAAAGATTCCAATATTTTGAATCCCTCATATCGTTAATAAATTGATATTAGGCAACAGATAACTATAGTACTGGTTAAGTTCTACATATATACATAAATTTATATTTTTAACATTGAATACTTTTGAAGTGTGAAACTGACCTTCAAGATAAAAATCTCAAATCAAAAGCTATAAAAAAAAATCACCCTTGATATAATATAACTGTAAGCCTTGCCATTACTATCAATGCTAATAGCCATTAACACGCTCGCAAATTGATCCATAATTTGTCCTTTGACCAGGTGCATATTACCTATCCGAAGTACATCATCTGCAAATCCGTTTCAAGATCACATGGATACCTGTGCAAGTTTTGATGGGATTTATCGTTTTTAAGTATCATTTTTATAATTGTTTAAAAATTCATGAGCACGTGTACTTGTTCTAGACTGCGGCAATATCATGAAGAATCTTGGTCTAAACCAGAGATCACCAAACTACGGCCCGCTGCCAAGTCCGGCTCGCAACAGCAAATAGCTTATTGTTGCTGTAATAAATTGTATAAAAAAATACAGAATGATAACTGTTTTATTTACTTTCTAGGCGAAGAGCTTAATGCCAAGCATACGTAGAAAATTTAACTGAAGCGTAATTAACAAATAAAATAAATGAATCTTCACTAACATTATAAACTAGTCCCGCTGTTACCCCGGTAGTTGTGTTGCAGTAAAGAATATTGCATATACGTATGTATAACTGTTTGAAATGTAAATATCCTGAATCAAAGCTAAGATTTTATCAAAATCCGTCAAGAATAGAAAAATTAAAGTGAAAGAAACCGTGACACTTGTGATAAAAATACTAATGAGATTTATGTAATTGTGATTTTTCACTGAATAATTTGTAGTTGTGAATAAATTTTACTTGTTGCAATTATTCATGGAATTAAGAAATAGCCCATGAGAAAATTTGTGTAAATTATCAAATTTTATCAGTGGGAAGACTCTTATAAGACTACAAAGATGAGTTTTGATATTTGTTCTTAACTATATCACTGAACTGTAAATAAATTTCCATTTGAATCAAACCAAAGACCTGGAGTTCCACGGCTAGTGTTTTAATGTCAGCTTCACAAGAATTTTGAAAAATCATAATTTGTAATGACATCAAAGTCTGAGAAAGGAGTATCAAACTGTATCTTCAAAGTACTCAAAAAACTACGACTGCAAAATCGACATAAACTCAGTTTCAGCATGCGACTGAATGTTTCACATGCTTTAATATGTGCGAAACATCTTTTATGTAATTCTCATTGAAACTATTTTCTACCATAACAATTTGATATTAATATGTAAATCAACGAGAAACTTGTTTTCTTCTTGCAATTTCAAATTTAGTTCGTTAATATGTTTTATCAATTCGACTTAAAATACTAACTTCTACGGCTATTCGCTATTTTGTAGTTAAATAAGAGGGAGATGCTTTTTATTCGAAAAAATTTCGATCTGTGCTCAAAGTTAAAAAAAATATTAAGAAAACTAGCCTACAACAGATATTGATATGGCAGATTTCATATTTCTAGCACTTTATTGTATTTTGTATTTATGATTTAATGTCTTTTTAATTTATTCAATACTATCTACTTTTTTGGATTTTGTACCAGAAAAGATTAATTCGCTGCCGAATAATTTGTTGGAGACTACTATTATCACGCTCTTGAAAAACTTTTCCAACTATAGACAAGGTTTGTAGGTCCTAAACAAGGACTATGGGGTGGTCGACAATCTTTAGTGTGGTTGGTTTTGATAAACTTAAAATTTGCCTTTTCTGAATTTGCAACTTAATTCGTTAGCCAGTCATGGATGCAATTTTAAAATGTTTTCAATTGACAAAATTTTATTTTAAATCTTAACCAGTGTTCCATATTTGCAAAAATCGGAAAATTAATGAATTAGACTGTTATTTGATGTCACAAATGAAAAATTATCTTGTAACAGCTAGCCTGGCAATATGGGGAGCACTGTTCCACTTTTCAAATTGAACCATAATTTGGTGTGGAGCCCGACTTCCTCAGTACACACATGCCATAAGTACTAGTTTACAGGATAAGCAACCACTCACAACCCATTTATACTGGGGAAGGACAAACACAAGAGAGTTGGAAAGTACATCTGTGCGCCCGAACCGGGATTCTAACCCAAGACTTCCCTATCCGCTGTCGGAGATGCTGACCAATAGACAGGGTGGCCGGCAAAAATGGATGTTATAATATATTTTAGTGATTTCTCTTTTTTT
>JAPDSC010054804.1:0-15000 GCA_026290005.1 Latrodectus geometricus
ATCGACATTCAATTTAAAATGTTAATTCTTAAAATTAATTTTAGTCTTCCTATTATTTTAATATATTTTAAAGTTTGTACGCTTCAAATGTATACAGTTTACGTAATTTGAATAGTAATGTACTTTGGTGTAAAAAAAAAAAAAAAAAAAAGTGCACTTGTTAATTTTTCGATATACAAGCATTCAATTTGCTCGAATTTTTTATTTATTTACGTTATGCAAATTTTTGTATATATTAGTTGGCGATATTTAGAAATGTTTTTTTCCCCTTAGAATATCAGTCGGATAACTTTAAATAAATCGAAATATTCATCTTAATTTAATGTCGGATTAAAAAATAGACTTGTACAATTTATTAAATATTAAAATTATGTTTTTCCACTATATAATTTGAAAAAATCTTTCTTGGTTTGAAGAACAGATTAAGAAATTTAAATTACTTGCAAGTTGCATGAGTAGATTTCACTTTTCAATATTTATGCATCTATTTAAAAGAATCGAAAAGGGGCCTGATATTATGCGAGAGATTAAAAATAACTGCAAAACTTAAAAGGTATTAAAAACTTTATTTAAAATCATCCAATAAAACCAGCTGGAAATGTACTTTTACATTTAATAAAAGTTGTTTACAACACAAAAACGTTTCCAAATAACAAATCATAATAGCTTTAAATAAAAAAAACTATTTCTGCTCATTAAAAAATATCTTTCTATTCGGCACCAAGTTTAAAGAATTCTATTCTAGAGAGAAAGTCAACTCTCTTTGAAGGTGTTAAGAAGAGCTCCAGTACTCCTGGACTGGCTTCTGTGTTTTAGATGTAATCCAGTTGATGTATTTTTTAACATTCACATATACTCCTGGGACACCCTCGTGTCCGCAGTCGATTCCCCAGGACACAAGGCCAGTTACAGTGTAAGAATTATCATTCCTATAACAAACCAGTGGACCACCGCCATCTCCCTTGCAGGTGTCCTGACCAGCTTTTCCACCAGCACATAAGAAGCCACCATGTAATTTAAATCTTGGACCCAATCTCGTGTTCCTCAACATATTTTGGCACTCTTCATGTCCAAGCACAGGTAGGGTCACTTCCTTCATAACTAAGGAGAACTGTCCACTCTCTGAAAATATAATTAATCTAGAGATTTAATTTATGGTAAATAAAACCTTTGACTTTAAAACTAAGAGATAACTAAGATTGTGATAAATTTTGATTACCAATGCAAAAAGTACGTTAAATTAAAAAGCAGAATTCTCTTGAAGTAATTTTGAAACTTTTTCTAATGCTATCTTTTTTAAAGAATAGACTAAAACTTATAAATTTTTTTTACTTAATATATATTCAAATATAGAGATTTTATGATTGTAACATTCAAAAATTACATATTTGAGTGAGATATGAAAAATAATTTTTCCTTATAATAAAATGAATTCAAGAAGTCTTCATTTATTAATAAATGACCTTATAACAATTTTATTATATAAAATTATTTAAATAACTTATTTTTAATTTATTCTCCAGTATTTTAAGCACAGCTAGAAGAGAGAGAGAGTTGAAAGGTTAATGCTCTGACTTTCAGTTCAACAATTCGCAAAATATCGGAATTTCTTAATTTTTCTTTAAATTTTTTGTCAGAGTTGTATGATTGTAAGGTTTGGTTGGGTTTTATGAAGCAAGGTCCAAAGATGGACATTCTGCGCTATGATTGTAGGGGATCAAAATATAATATCCAGGTGGGGTTCATTTTGTTTTTCTCTCTATTGCTTTCTGCACACGATAGTTGATTGGACAAGGACCTATGGTTTATAGATTCAAAACCATTATAAAAATATTATGACCTATGAGACAATTAAACCCAAAAAAACGAACTGTTAAACTAACAATAAGAGCTCTCTCATTCAGTTACCAACTAAGCATAAATGCTTAAATGTAAAAAAAAAAAATTAAAATTTTTCTCTTTTTATAAGATCATTATATTGTTAACATCATTTAAATTATATAGCCTATTTATCCTTGTTTATAGGAAAGAGTTGAAAGTCGCGAGAATAAAACTCAGGTAACCATAAAAGACAAATTCATAATTGTAGAAAAAAGCAAATCATTAATAAAAATCTGTGATGAAAATAATTTTCCCACTATCAATTGTTCAATTGCCGGAAAATCTGGTGTGGGCAAATATCCAGATAAAGGAGGTATGTAACCAATCAACGGAGTAACGAACGCGATAGAAAGCTCCAATATAATACAAATTATTGGAAAAAGTGGTATATTAATTACTGCAACAATGGTAGGCTATACAGATTAAAATGGTTCTGAACATGGTATAGTCAACGTATGAAAGATAGGACATATCTCTCTTGAAGTAGCGGTGTAATTTAACCCTTCTTTGCATAATGGTGGAAATTTCCATCATAACCTATAATGCCCAAAAATAATATAAAAGAACAAGTTCACTTTAAGTTGATCGTGTTTGGATACCTTTTTAATGTCCATTGCATAATAAGAAACATAGCTGTCAAAAATAAACAAGTGTCATTATCAGTAAAACGAGCTTAAAGTTGTCTCATTCCGCTGTTTGTTGTAGTTGCAATAAACGTATGATTTCGTTTATAATTTTGTTTTATTATATTAGAGTTTCTATTGCTAAAAAATTGAAAATGAGTGGAAGAAAGGTTTGTAACACGTGTTTCTGTTATTTTCCTCTTTTATTTCTATTTAGTACTAAGCTAATGATCTAATTTTGGATGATGGAAATTTTTAGCATATTGTTTTCTGCTAAATTTATACTATAAATATTTACTAAGATTTTTTTAACCATTTTTCCATTAATTTTGAACATGAATTATATCAACTTGATTAATTTCACCAATAAAGAAAATATCATGCAAAGAAGGGTTAAAGCTTCGTATGCGACTATTTTACGAGTGTAGCGTGAATATCAACCAATTCGAAAATATTAAATCGTAGGCAGCTGGATAAATTTCTTGAAAGAACGGAATCATCGATCATTGAGGAGAATTCTTATAAATGTGGATGACATGCTACACTGTCATATTGCTGCAGATTTCAATGTTCGCCATCAACAAATGTCAGCGGTCAAATTGTTTTAATGTTAATACAAAGTCTCGGTAACAAAAATCCATACTGAGACCAATGTTGATTGCACGGCCGAAATTTTTATAGCCGCCAAATGTGCCATTGAAATGATAACTGGGAATACACTACTTGATTGGACAAGAGATTTTTTTGGAAGAATAATTACAACTTTCCTAACTTATTGTAAATTATCAGTTATTAACTTTTTTTTTTTTTTTTTTTTTTTTTTTTTTTAAGAAAAAGATGCAAAAATAAACAATTAATCGAATGGAATGTTACGGAAATAATTTAATGAACCAAAATAAATTTGCAATAAATTGATGGAGGTTCCTTTTTGGTTCCCGTCAAATATATCAAATTGCGACGCTTTGCCAGTTTTAAATAGATTTATCGCAGCGAGACCCTTACAAGCACCATAGAAGAAAATTGCTTACTATATGCGTCTGTTCCCCATCCTGTTGTGATGCACTCATTTCCAGTGAAATCGTCATCATCTCTGGGAAGGCAGGCCGTATCGATGTGAGGCTTGAAGACAACGTCACTCGCCAGTCTAACAACTGCAATGTCGTTGAAGAGATTCCTCTCCCGGTACTGAGGATGGAGCATGATTTCTTCAACATCATAATCTTCGTGTTTCATAAACTCATTCGTATTTTGGGTGTCCCACTCTCCAAGTCGGATGACCATACTAGATTTATCATCCCTGTAAAAAAAAAAAAAAAATTATGGAAAAAAAATTCCCCGATTCATTAATATATTTTCCTTAAATACTGATTTTTTGCTTAATTTAGACAACATCTTGAATCAATGACAGGTTGACCATTTTCCTTGTTGGTGCCTGACATAATTGAAGTTAATGAATAGTTAGAGTGCAAAATGATAGATTGACAACTAAAGACTTATTCAACGACTTAGTCTATTGCTTTTCATTCACATTTTGCTCACATAAATTAATTTCATCAGGATCTACAGTTTCAGCTGGTCACTTAATCGCTGTATACATTAACACAGATAGTTAATTAGTTTGGCCCTCAGTGTTGACTTTGTCTTTTGAGGGTAAATTTGATTGATTGATGTTCTAAAAGCGAATCTGAATTATTGCAAATAGTTAC
This sequence comes from Latrodectus geometricus, assembly GCA_026290005.1. Lineage (NCBI taxonomy): Eukaryota > Metazoa > Arthropoda > Arachnida > Araneae > Theridiidae > Latrodectus > Latrodectus geometricus. The sequence goes on from JAPDSC010054804.1 coordinate 4,211, forward strand.
GACTCAAGAGGTAACTTTTTGCAATAATATGAATTAATTAAGTATAGACTGAAGATAAGAGTTAACTATTTATGTACATGTGCTACAAAAGTTTTGGTGAGTGCTGTCAAATTTCTATTGTACATTTTGATGCTCAACCGTTTAATTTTAATTGTCTGTCTTTTCAATGAAATATAAGAGTAATAAATAAAAAATAGTGAAACGTTAAAAAATCCATTTTGTAACTTTTGAAATCACACTTTTTACCCATTTATTTATTATTTTATCAATTCTGAACTACTACCAATATTCAAGCTCTAAGTGGAAGTCAAATTCACAATCAGTTGAATTGGAAATTATAGCGCTATCCTCTCAGCTGCTAGCTTAAGAGAAATGTTAGGTATATAATTGCTATGAAAGGTATAAAGAGATTATTAAACACATTATATATATATATATATATATATATATATATATTGATTAATAATTTATTTTATATAAGTGAATAAATTATGGATACTTAAATTATTCAGTCTTGCTTTAAGATCTATCAAGTTCCTTAGTTTAAAAGTGTATAACGATAATTATAAAATCATGATATATTTAATTGAAATTTACTCAAATATGTTCATAAGAAGTGTCATAAAGTTCAAATATGTTCATAAGAAGTATCATAAAGTTCAAATATGTATGTCATATATGTTCAGTGAAGTGTCATACCTGCTCGGGTTAAATATTGTGGAGTATGTTTATAGGAATAATTACCTTTGCTGAAACATTTCTACGATTGACATTTTTTAAATTTAAATTTCTATCATAAAAATTATAAATTATTATTTTTTATTTTAAAAATAACCGAAAAAAATCAAAACTATATTCTAGAAGAAGCAATAATAAATAAAAAGTGTAAACATTTTTCATATTAATTGCAGGGGTCGGAGTACAGAATTTTTTTTTTCAGGACACTATTTTCAAGAAATATCAGGACATTTTTCAGGACATATTTCAATAATTAAAGAAAACCAATGTTACTTTTAGTAAAGTTCCCAACGTTCTATTTTGAATTGGTAATCCGATAATGGTAAATAAGAGTGCATAGGTTCGGGTGAAATAATTGCGAAGAAAATTACAGATGCTAATTTTAATTTATTTTTCTAGAGCATCACAACACAAAACAAGCATTTGAAATCTATCACATGGCTTGAGAAGCTGATAGATATATTTTTGAGACTGGCGTCTCTTACACACATAATTAACTAATGAAGCTAGCTAAAGTAGCCCAAACAATTAACTATTCGTAAATAATGAGACTGGTGTCTCCAATAATATATCCCTTATATAAGATGGCTTAAGAAGCCTAAGCAAATAGATTATTATGAGACTGACGTCTCCAAATCATAATGATCCCCGATGGCTTAGGACACCCAAAACAGAAGTTGCAAGTTCCAGAGAAAATGTACACTCTGTTTCATACCCCTCTCTGTAATCATTCCGCTAACCTTTTCTTTAGGTCTCGAAGAGGAGGGGAGGAAGGTGTGGCCGGATGTTGTGTCTAAGTGCTTTCGATTCTCACACTTTTACATATTAATTTCTGTTTTATGCATAAAACACATTTTAGAAAGGAATAAACTATTTAATAAATTCTGAGTTTTTTAATTTTTAATACAACAATATGAAAAATAATACAGAAATTGAAACTTTTTATACTGAACATTTTCTGAAAATTAATAAGTTACATGATAAATGCTTTAAATTAACAGTTAATTTATGTATAATTGAATAATGTTCATTTTGAACTGGATGCATTAGCATTTAATTCCAATAACTTAATACTGCACTTTTTTAATTTATCATTCCCAGATGCAATCTCTGCATTAGCAACAGACAACATCATTTGTCCAACTTTCACATCACTCATATTATCATCACTGATAGCACATGCTATTTTTTTAGTTGCATCATCCAAAAGTTTTTGAGCTACACACTGATTATCAAGCAAATTTTTCTTTTCTTCCTCAAGTTCATTAATTTTTTCTAATGGGTGCGATTGTTTCAACTTTTTTTCACTAGTAGCTTCTACATCTTCCTCGTCCTTTCTTTTCTTCTCTAATTCTGTTACATCTTTTGATTTTTCCATATATGATGCATATTCTGCATGAAATTTCTGAATATAATGCATCATTTCTTTGGTATAGGGAATGGAGGAAACAGAATTGCCATGCATTCGAATAACATCATGACAAATCCGTAAACTTTGAACGGTTAATTCCGATAAAGATGCTCTCTCCTTTGTCACAACATAATTGTTAGTTGAAAACCCTTTCTGGTTGGGAATTTACATTCAATAACGACAAACATGCTTTAACCACTCTAGAAAGAGTAGGATATTTTATATAACCACCAGCATCTTTTATATTGAAAACAGCATTCCAATATTTACAGATATTTTGATCATTATCATAATCATTCACAATCAAAGTCACATCTTCACACATGTAAAGAATCCACTCTTCATTCATCTTATCAAAATCTGAAGAAGTTTTATTCACATGAGGAATATGTTGAATTAATCTGCTACATGAACTCCTAGACTCTTCCTTTTTTCTATTATAAGGAGACAAACACTGGAGATCTTTGAGTAAAGGATTTGTTATAGGAAGTTTTTGAAGCAAATGCTTTGAAGTTGCTATGTAGCAGCTTCTAATACTTTGTAGAAATGTTGTTTTATCAGTAAGTTCTTCCAGCATTGCTTTTGCACCATGACCTACTTCAATATTGTTTAAATTTAACCAATTTTTTCCTGAATCAACATTAATTTGTAGCAACTTTACTCCATTTTTTTCACTGATTTCTTCTGGGTTTAAAAATTTAAACATAATACTGCGAACAAGTTCATTTAACTTACTGTACATCACATGTACTAAAGGTTCGACTTTTTGCATTAGAAGTAAATAAGGTTCAAAAGTTTTACAAAAAAATGAAACAAAATTCAGATATGCCAGAGTCTTAGGGTCTTTCAAATGTTTTATAATCCGAAGATATCTATCAGAAAGAGGAGATTTCGACTCTTTAGGTATTTTAACAATGAAATATTCCTTTAGAACATCATATTGCTCAACAATTCTCTCACAAACTGAGCCCAAAGTTAACCAACGGCTCTCAACATGACGAAGGAAACTATGTCTAGCTAAAGTTTCTTCCAGTATTTCTAACTGTAAGGAATGATAATCTTCCCTTCTTTCGGGAGATAGCTTGAAAAATTGATGAATATCTATAGCAAATCCATCAATATTACAATCAATTTTATCAATACCCTTACGCAGTGCTCCATGGATTATGTGTAAGCAACATGTACCCAAATCAATTAGTACTGCTAAACTTTGCTTACTCAGTTCACTATTTATTTGCTTTAAAACAGCTAAATTAACTCTTGGTCCATCCATTGACAACTGCATTAATTTTTCTAAATTCAAACCATTATTTTGAATAAAACTTAATAAAATTTTTACAATTTTATTGGCTTCAGCATGCCCTAAAAAATGTGATTCGAGGTAACAAATGACATTTTTACCTTGTTTGGCAGGCCGCAAACTCGTTAGACCATCCGATTGAGACACAGACTTATGGTATACAAACCCCGTCTTATAGAGGTCTTAATGGGACGTTGTAATCTGACGTCATGGATATTTTAAACCAATGAGAATTTGTTTACATTCTCATTGTTTACATTCCGGTTCCATTTCCGATTGCAATATTAAGAAAAATATTATTACCTCTATAAAGATTTATAATTAATTCCTCCTCTTCAAATTTAAACTTGTAATAACTAGTACTCTCGATATCAACGTGCTATATTTTCCCTGCAGAAATTGAAATTAGCGATGTCTCGCGGAAAGTTGCCAGATATTTCAAACCAGCTCGATATCCAGATTTGTCTCGCGCTCCGCCCATTTTTTGACGTAGTTAATATATTTGTGACGTCATTTGGCCTCATGTGAATCTCGCGAGATCTTCGGCTTGTCTCTCGATACATGTCTCTTGCGATCATCTACGAATTTGCGGCCTGCCTTTATCAGACCAATATGAGATGTAAATATCCAACTGTTTCTTTATTTGTTTTGTAGTAGTTTCGTCGAAAAGTAAAACAAAATATGAAGTGCCGATATCCCGAAACAAAAGAGTTTTGAAATACGGACCTAATTCAAAATTAATCATATACCTTACTTTTTTGTCAGATAATTTGAGATTTTTTGCTATGGAGGAATCATCAAAAATTTCTCCATAAATGTTAGCTAAATCATTCAAAGATGAAAAAGAATAATTATTTTTTATTGCCACTAAAACTAAAATGGTTTCAGCTTTAATGGTTTTCTCTGATGTCGTTTTGGGGAGCCATGATTTGTTATTCACTACTACAGTCGATGTCGAGGATTCAGATGAAGTTGATGACTTGATAGTAAATAGTGTTTGATTCTTGTAACAGTTCACAGCTTTTTTGTGTTTTAATCCATCTGCATGCGCAAGCACTTGTCTAAAACCCATATTTGAAACACTGAATCTGCTTTTGCATACGAAGCCCTCCACAGAATGAACATCGTCAACACTTCGGCACCATGTCTTGATTAGGCATTTATTCCCATCTTCCAGTTCCAACCATTTGTCGGAAAATTTCGTTATCCTTGGCATTTTAAAAAAAAAAAAAATTGTTTTCAAAAAAGAAATTCTGAGCTTGCTAATAAAAATTTTTCAAAACACTCATCAAAATCTTTCAAAATAGCGCGATAAGCATTTCAAGCATGCGCATAAACGTAGGCCAATAATTCTCACAATTTCGATATCATTGTAAATAGTTGTGCACTACTAAAATCAGAATCTTTGTCTGTAAAGGCACAAAATAGAATTTAATGGTAAACCCAAACCTAAATTTTTTTTCTTTAGACATGCGTGAGCAATGGCTGAAAACGAGGCGGAGACGAATGTATGGCAACCCTATTTCCGGTTTGAAAGAGAACAAAAAAGGGGGAAATTTTTCTCTTTCTTTTTGCATAGAAAGCAGTTGAAAGAAAAAATATATTCCACTGAAAGAAAAATTTACAACTGAAAAATATAAAATTATTAATTGAAATTAAACTTTCAAAGGAATGTAATAAAAAATTAAGGAATTCCAGGATTTATTTTGAAAAATAAGGACATTTCAGGACGTTTTTTAAAAAATCAGGAATTTCAGGAATATCAGGACAACTCCGAGCCCTGCAGTTGTAATATTTCTCAGATAACATATTATTCCCATAATGCCTAAAAAGACAAAATGCATATAATCCAAAGGAAATTTGCTTATCACTCCAATATTTAACTCTTTAAAAGGGGATTCTCCAGTAAAATGAAAATCATTATTTATGTCACCTCATTTCTCAAAGAAGCATTAATTTCTGGATAAGTCATCTTTCGATATCATTTACCTTTTTGTTACCTACCATTTATCATAACCATAGTAACCAGTAAACAATTTAGTACAAGTAACAAAAGCCCTTGATGGATATCACAAATTACTGCATTAACAAAAATTGAAAAGTTTTTACCCAATATTGCACGACTAGCATAACAATTTTTAAATCTTTAACTAATTCTTCCAGAAATTCATTGATATCAGGTTTCTTTTCAACAAATAAATACCAATGAGAAAAGGTGTATCTATTATCTTTCTAATGCTACCTAAAATTGATATGATCAGTTATACAAAGGAAATCTATCAATAAGTAAATTTATGCTTATAGTAGACTGTTTTAGTTTTCAAACCATACTAGAGTTTTTGCTTAATAGTGTTTTTTAAAGTGAAATGGATATATTCACAAGTTAAATTATGTTTCAAAAAACATTGTTTTAATTTCTCTTTAGGTACTGAATTGCTAAAGATATTTGACTCATTATATAAAGAGTTAAGTATTTTGAAATCTTTAACTGTGGCACTACATTGTTGATCTGAGTCCATGTAATTTTCAATACTGGTTTTTAATTACTATATATTATTAATATTATGCATATTTATAAACATTGTTTGTAATTCTTATTCGGACTTACATTTTACCAGTACAAAATAAATATAATCTACAAAGTGACAGAATTAAATAAATAGGCATTTTAAAGATATGTACTTGTTATTTATTTAAAAGAATTGATAGTACTTACCAAAATATTCTGCTAGAAATGATATAATTAATAATAGCTAATTCCAGAGCGAAATATAACTAGTACTAGAAAAAGATATAGTAAACACAATGAATTTCAAATATGGCGGCCGCGCATGCGTAGACTTTTTACTTATTCTACTCGTGATTCGTTTCAATCTCTTTGGTAAATACTACGGCTGTCGATGACGATGTGCTGTAGAAAAAACAGTGACCCTTTCATGTATAAGATACCGGACCGGTGAGTGAATACCAATAAGCCTCTGCTACTAGGCATTTTTAGTAATTTCGTGCACTCTGGACGTGCAATCGCGCAGGATGGAGTGAGGGTATCTTTCTTGACGGGCGCCACGCGCCCGGCAAAGCGTCCCCGGCACTCCCGAACGAAAAAGCGCGCGATCGCACGGCCAGAGTGCCCCCTTCCTTCTATATCCACGAGTCCCAACCCGTACTGGGTTTTATAGCGGACTTTTTATACCACACCGCCTTCTTTTCATTTCCACGAGTCCCAACCCGTAATGGGTTTTATAGCGGACTCTCACATACTTACCTCTCTCTTCTGAGACGGGGAGCTATAATGCTCTTCTTAGACAATGACAACGGCCATACCATGATGAAACTACCGGTTCTCGTCCGATCACCGAAGTCAAGCATCATCGGGCGCGGTCAGTACTTGGGAGGGTGACCACCTGGGAACACCGCGTGCCGTTGGCATTTTTTTTTTTTTTTAATTATTAGAAATTAATTTTTATATTTTATTATATACATTTAAATTCAACATCAAAATTTATTAAACATTTAAATGAATATCACGAAGTATATAAGTTTTTAAACAAAAATAATAGTCTATAAGCATCAATAAGGTGATCGTTGTTTTTTTTGAAATTTTAATCATTCAAAAATTCTTCCACACGAACAAATGCAAATACTTTAATCTATATTACAATATATATGCTTATATTAAAATTGATATGTTTGTATTTATTTCTTCTATGAAATTTCAATCGCTTAGCAGTTCTCCTTGTTTCACATAAGCACAAATTCAAATATTTAAATCTATATTGATGTATTTGCTAATATTGTAATGCATTTGCTTATATTAAAACCTGTATATATTTTTGATTTTTTACGATTCAAAATCAAAAATTAATTTTCGCGATTTTAATACAGATCTATAATTTTGCATATAAAATCTACACATTCCCCAATATTAAAATCCATATATTTGAATACATACATTTTACAATACAATTAAATGGGGAAAAAAAAAACATTTTAAAATATACTTTACCATCGTACGGAAATTTTTATTAAATATTATATTTAAGATACCCAGAAAGATTTTTATGAAATTCAACGATCTTAAAATTAATTAAAACAAATTTAGGATTATAATTTTTAGATATTTATAAAATACTTTATATTACTTTAAGTTAACGCTAATATTTACTTCATATTGGCGTAAAATAATACAGTATGTAGGATCTTGACTGAAAAACTGTGGCAAGTAAGAAAAAAGAGTTTTGAACCATTTTTGGAAATTTACTGATTAAAATCTCTCATCATTTGAATTATTATTCATATTATTTATGAAGGTGTTGTCTTACACTCCGAAACTATTATCGCGTTATTGTTTTAAACTATACTAAACTTTAAATAAAATATTTGATATCTCATTTCTATGCTTAGTATGTTGTTGTGACATATTTAAACAAAGAAATTTAGCCGAAAATGTACTTTCCCCACGGTCAGAAAATACTAAAAGTACGGATGTCTCTTCCAGGATTTAATATAGACAATACGTGAGATCTAAATAATCACACGAATATGATACTCTAACAAATTGCTATAAGTGGATAACTAATCAATCTATATTGAATTTAAAGGCTGCATTCAACTTAAAATGAACGAATAATTCAAATTCTGTTATTATTTTCATTATAAAAAGCAGAAATTTCGAAAAATTCGAACAATAATTTTGGCCATATTCACATTGTGCATTGAATTTTGCAAAGTTTTCATGTACAAAATCTGTTATTAATTTAACAAAAATCCAATATATAAATAATTTGATGTGTCCATTTATTATATGAAATACACTTTAAACTGATCAAGGTGATTAATTTAATATCGTTTTATACTATACTAAACTTTAAATAAAATATTTGAATATTCCTTCAGTACATTTCACTTTTGAACAGTAGTCCTTTACTGACTTGTACCTGTAAATTTGAACCCTGTATGTAAATAACTGAATTTTAGTTCAATACTCATGTCTGATGAAAACAAAAACAATGAAAAGTAGAATTATTTAAATGAAACTATGGAAATAACTGTACATACCAAATTTTTTCATTTTAAATTGAGTTTTTGCTTAAAAACTATTTAATAAATTCCATATTGGTGATAACATTAAACATTAAATAAAAATTATTTAAATTATATTATCACTATGCAATATTTCAAAATAATGTCTTGGTAAATAATTTCTAAAAATCATTTACAAAATACTTTAATGATGAAAATTACATTCAACTGATTTTCAGGTTTTATAATGAATTAGTCTCATAATTTTTTCTAATTCTGGTATATTTATAATGATTAAAAATTAACTAAAACATTTAAATATCTGAGAATTATTCGATTTGCAAATTTCATGTATATTCTATTTTATTTTGGATATAGATATCTCGTGGATATAGATATCTCGTGGATATAGATATCTATTGGATATAGATATCTACTGGATATAGATATCTATTGGATATAGATATCTATTGGATATAGATATCTATTGGATATAGATATCTCGTGGATATAGATATCTTGGATATAGATATCTACTGGATATTAGAACATCACAGGGATATCTAAAATATCCGTAGGATATCCAATGGAGCGACTTTTTTGGTAGTTGGTAGATATATATATTTGGATATCTATAAAATTAAGAATTTTATACTATATATTTATTTATTTAGTTATATTAGTTTGGGGATAAAGTTATCCATTATTTTTTTCCGGTAGACGTCTGTAGTGATCGCTATCTCGTGAGGTATCTATCAAACAATTTCAGATTTATGCTCGTTGGAAAGGTGACATTTGACACTAAAATATCCTCTTGCGGTTTTTTGTTTGATTCATTCAGTTATGAGTACAAGGTTTTAAAAATAGAAGACAACAAACAGAAAATTCGATACATTTTAGTTTTTCTTTTATAATGGCGAAAAAGCTAACCAGGTGGCTAAAATTCTGAAAGGTGTTTATCGTCCTATATATGACTGTAACAACCAGTTACGCACAATTTCGATTTCGTCGATTCCATTTGGATAATAGCAATTTAAAACTGCTGGTAGAGGGAAGGCGCCCACTTTCTAAAACTTTCGCAAAACGGACGTAGCAATCATTTTCGGCAAATTTTCAAAAGATCTTGTTTTGTTGATTTTTCAGTTCTGCTTCGTCATTTGAGGTTGGATGGATGTTTGAGTGAATGTTCCTTGTCATTCATCTTGCATAAAGGCAAATCTAACAATATGCTTCGTGCGTTAAAGGCGCAATTAACTTAGGATGGTATTTGCAGCTCATCAAATAGCTTTCAGCCTTACAGTAATGCTATATTCTATGTTAAAAAAATAAATAGGAAATTGGAGTTACAAGTAAAAGAAACCGAGAATCTAACTATTAAAAATGTGAACTTTGTGTGAACTGCTTTTTCTTTTAAAATAATTTACACATCAAAAATAAATAAATTTTGATTCGGGAATTTTTTATTACATTTTTAAATGTCCAAGAAAAATAATTAGCCTTACCAATAAAATGTTTGCTTTTGTAATGGTTTGAATTTCTTAAAAAACATGCTTCATTTTCATCAAATTAAAAAAAAGTAGATATTTTAATTTCTATTTATGGGAAAAATGAATGAATATGAAAGAATTTATTTAATGAGTTGAATGAACGCAAGAAATAAAATGAAGTGTTAGTGAAAAATTAATTACAACATGCTATTAAAAATTGTTCTCGGCTTTTAAAAAAAAAAAAAAAAAAAAAAAAAAAAAAAAAGCGGAAATGTAAGAAAAAAATTCAATTCTTTTTCTTATTTCAAAATTCTGTTTTAACTTTATTAAATGATTTGTCATATTAGATAATGTAAGCATAAGTCATTAAAATGACTTAAAAATGAATTAATCTTATTTTTCGTCAATATGCACTCTGATGTAATTGGCAGCATGTTAAACATATATTAGAAATTCAAATTCGACTAACTTCCATGAGTTATTTTTCCTAAAAAGATTGCATAAAAATCCGTAAGAAAATGTTTGTTTGATCTTTCAAAATTTTTTCTTCTCAAATATAGTGCCCTACATTGTTTTTCTTCATTAAAGAAAAGTTTTACACAAAAAATACTAGAGATATTATCAAAAAAAATATTAACAATATAAATCAATATCAAACATTAATCAATTTATATCATATTTTACTGAATGAAAGCAAATACTCGAATGAAATGTTTGCTATAATTCATAAAATCTTTGCATTTAAGTCAAGTTAAATTTGCTTATTAACAATTATAATTTAATTAATAGTTTACTTATTAATAATAATTATAATTTGCTTTATAATACCAAA
>JAPDSC010054804.1:20000-24137 GCA_026290005.1 Latrodectus geometricus
GCCGCCAGTTCCACCTCCGGCACGCTCACTCCTAAACGCCACATTTCCCGGAGGCCAGAGACCTCGGGATTCGGCGCTGGGCTCTTCCCTTTTCGCTCGCCGTTACTCAGGGAATCCCTGTTGGTTTCTTTTCCTCCGCTTATTTATATGCTTAAATTCAGCGGGTCATCTCGTCTGATCTGAGGTCGACAGATAAAGATATCAGTCGTGACCTTTCGCTGCGTTGAGCCGGCGTTCTATGCACTGTGTGCAATTATGGAACGTAGCCACGCATTAGCACGAAAGCACCCAAGCGGACGATCCGACTTCCCCTTTCGTCTGGCATTCTCTCTGCGTCATCAGCTCCCAGTCCAGTCGCGGGGAGACGATCAGTCGTTCTCCCTCTTTGCCGGACCGAAATTGTCAGGCGGAGCGACGCTTCTCGGCCAGGGGGATCGCGGATCAAGACCTTAGGCAGGCGGATAGTCGAAACCATCCGGTGCAGCCAATTGGAGGAACACTCCTCCTGTGTAAGTCTCATCCGACCCTCAGACAGGCGAGGCCCCGGGGAATACCCGAGGCCGCAATGCGCGTTCGAAAAATCAGTGCTCAATGTGTCCTGCAATTCACACCAAGTCTCGCAGCTGGCTGCGTTCTTCATCGACCCGTGAGCCGAGTGATCCACTGCTCAGAGTTGTCATTTTAGTCGGCAACCTCACGGAAGCCTTATTGCGTTCTAGTTTATGTTCAGGACGCTTCCCTACAGGGAAACTTTCCGGGGATTGTCATCATTCACGGAAAGGCACTCCCGAGCAGGCACGACCATTGAACGTCGCGCCAGGAGTCCCCGGGACTCACAGCTCGAAGAGACCCACCGGGTCAAGGCACCAACGGGGCGGAGAAGCCAGTGCAGCTCCCTCTTCAAGCCTAGCCCCGACAATAGAGTCGGAACCTCCCTCCTGCCGTCGTGATCGGCCGGGAAACAGGCACACCCATGAGGTACCAAGACGCTTTGCGTTCGATAGCAAGCTTCGCGTCCCGTGAGCGGAACGCCAGCGAGCCTTCGGCGGACGGGATAAACCGTCCGGGTTCAAGTCGGTTTGACGTTGCCATCTGCGGACAACCGTCGGTAATGATCCCTCCGCAGGTTCACCTACGGAGACCTTGTTACGACTTTTATTTCCTCTAAATGATCAAGTTTGGTCATCTTTCCGGCACTCGGCTCGACCCGAGGGCCAATCCGAGCGCCAGTCCGAAGACCTCACTAAATCATTCAATCGGTAATAGCGACGGGCGGTGTGCACAAAGGGCAGGGACGTAATCAACGCTTGCTTATGACAAACGCTTACGGGGAATTCCTGGTTCAAGGGAGACAATTACAAATCCCTATCCCCAGCACGAAGGAGTTTCAACGGGTTACCCAGTCCTGTCGGACAGGGAAAACACACGCTGATTCCTTCATTGTAGCGCGCGTGCAGCCCCGAACATCTATGGGCATTACAGACCTGTTATTGCTCTGTCTCGTGCGGCTAAACACCGCTTGTCCCTCTAAGAAGAACGTCCGACTACAAGGATCGGAAGCGTCTATTTAGTAGGCTAGAGTCTCGTTCGTTATCGGAATAAACCAGACAAATCGCTCCACCAACTAAGAACGACCATGCACCACAACCCACAGAATCAAGAAAGAGCTCTTAATCTGTCAATCCTTCCTGTGTCCGGGCCAGGTAGGCTATCCCGTGTTGAGTCAAATTAAGCCGCAGGCTCCATTTCTGGTGTGCCCTTCCGTCAATTCCTTTAAGTTTCAGCTTTGCAACCATACTTCCCCCGGAACCCAAAAGCTTTGGTTTCCCGGAAGCTGCCCGGCGTGTCATTTGAGGAACACAGCCGGATCGCTGGCTGGCATCGTTTATGGTTAGAACTAGGGCGGTATCTGATCGCCTTCGAACCTCTAACTTCGTTCTTGATTAATGGAAACATTCTTGGCAAATGCTTTCGCAGTAGTTCGTCTTGCGACGGTCCAAGAATTTCACCTCTAGCGTCGCAGTACGAATGCCCCCGGCTGTCCCTCTTAATCATTACCTCGTTTTTCCGTAAACCAACAAAATAGAACCGAGGTCCTATTCCATTATTCCATGCACCATTATTCATGCGTCACGCATGCTTTGAGCACTCTAATTTTTTCAAAGTAAACTTGCCGGTCACCCAAGACAACCGGTGAAGATCATCAAGAGAAACCGGCTGTAACGTTCAGAAAAGACAGTGACCACCGGTAGATGGACCGTCCCTCTGCAACTGAGATCCAACTACGAGCTTTTTAAACGCAACAACTTTAATATACGCTATTGGAGCAGGTATTACCGCAGCTGCTGGCACCTGGCTTGCCTTCCAATGGATCCTCGTTAAAGGATTTAGAGTGTACTCATTCCAATTACGGGGTCTCAAAAGAGTCCCGTATTGTTATTTTCCGTCACTACCTCCCCGTTCTGGGAGTGGGTAATTTGCGCGCCTGCTGCCTTCCTTGGATGTGGTAGCCGTTTCTCAGGCTCCCTCTCCGGAATCGAACCCTGATTCCCCGTTACCCGTTACGACCATGGTAGGCGCGTAACATACCATCGACAGTTGATAAGGCAGACACTTGAAAGATACGTCGCCGGAGCGAGTCCGTGCGATCAGCCCAAAGTTATTCAGAGTCACCACACATGACGGACCGAGGTCCGATTGGTTTTGGTCTAATAAAAGCGCTCGTCCCCGAAGGTCGGAGCTCTGCTGCATGTATTAGCTCTAGAATTGCCACAGTTATCCAAGTAGTAAGGTACGATCCAAGGAACCATAACTGATTTAATGAGCCATTCGCGGTTTCGCCTTAATACGGCATGTACTTAGACATGCATGGCTTAATCTTTGAGACAAGCATATGACTACTGGCAGGATCAACCAGGTTACTTTCACGTTAATTAACGTTCGAAATCGCACGCAACTTCGAATCCGAGAGAAAGTGCGGTCGCAAGTGCGGCGACCACGGACACCCGCAACAACGGCGGGATCCTCGTTCAGTTTCCTTCGGAACTCTCCGTCAACAGTGCTTTCGCTAGTCAGTTCTGATCTCACGACGTCCCCATCGGCATCAGCGCCGCGGGGCGAGCGTGCTCCGTCATCGAGTGAAATCAGTGCGTTGGGCACAGGGGCAGAAAACCCACAGTATTCATTAATTACCGTTCTGCATGGCGCAGCAACGACACGATGGCCGTGCTACTCGCAGACATGTCGAGAAAGTCTGGGAAGTTTCGGCGAACCAGAAATAACTTATCCGGAACGCCTGTTGACGGACAGCCACCGTCTCTATGTGCGAGAGACCGGTAGTAATGCGATCGCAAGTCGAGACACTTTTCGGAAATAAACACGCCGAAGAACTCGGCGGTCACCCCTAAAGCATCTCCTCGAGGTCTCTGTGCGAGAGGGTAGCCAGCCCTCACACTTCTTCTCGAGTCACTTCACGACCACACTGCCCTACATATAAGGCGGCGGACTATAGCACCATCGTCAAGAGCATCGCGCGGTTGACGGCGAGGGCGAAAAAATGCCGCACTCCCACCGACAGCCCTACCGCCAGCGAAGTGCCGCCGAGAGACTTTTTCGTCGACGTAAAATCGGGTCTCGCGATGCCGTGATGGTTACGATACCCCACTCGCGTGTTTGGACTTTGAAATTTTCAGCTCGATTTTCGCTTCTGGAGACTAAGTCCAAACAAAATACAGTAAATTAGAATTTATTAAAATATATTCACGAAAATTGCTTCAACGTGTTTTAAAATCAATTTTAATCAATTACCTTTTGCTTTGAAAAATTTCCGTTCGTTAGTTCCTCATATTCAATATTAAGCTAATTTGTATGTTTTTTAAGGTTTGTTTACAAATTGCAGATTTCAAAAAATCAGGAATTAAAGTTTATTTCAAAATAAATATTATGGAATAAAATGTTTAAGTCGTGGAATATTTGAAATATTTCTATTCTTTAGTTCCTCAAATTCCATATTAAGCTAATTTAAATGTTTTTTAAGGTTTGTTTACATATTGCAGATTTCAAAAAATGCAGCAAAAAAATGTATTTGAATATAAATATTATGAAATAAAATGTTTAAATCATGGAATATTTCCATTC
>JAPDSC010054809.1:0-11438 GCA_026290005.1 Latrodectus geometricus
CTTTAAATAAATTTCTTTTGCATTTTTTATTGATTTCATTTAACTTCATCATAAGCTTAACATATTTCCTGATTTCAAATAATTTAACCTAATTTGAAAAAATATTGATAAACGAAACATTAAAAATAATCAATGTGGAAATTAAATTAAATATAAATTTATATCCTCTTGTTGACTTTATTGAATATTTAATAGACAAAATTTTACAAAAATTTAGGTAAAATATTGTAGCTCAATTAAAAATGTTATTTTTTTTCATTTTTACATTAAATAATCATCATTAGCATTTCAATTTTTTAGATTTAAATATAATACAATTATAAAAATGTTTGCAGGAACTCAAACAAATAAAATTGCATAAGCTAAAATCAATAATGTGGAAAAAGTATATAAAGTAATATATTCTTCAAATAGAAACTTCCATCAAAGAAATATTTTACCTGTTGTTGTTTTTTCTGAAAAAAATTCAAAAAACTAATTAACAAAACACTATAATTCATAATAAAATATTCAAATTATATATAATCTTAATGACATAAAAAATCCGCAAATATTGTTTATTGTTAGAAACATACAATCAAGCTCTTATTAACTACTCATACTTTTAAATTCCTTAGTTGTAAACGTATCATAAATTATTAGGCTTCTGATGTGATATTCATATAGATAATTTAAACTAAGTTATCCATATAAATATATATAACTGATTACTCAGAAAATATTTCTATACATAAAAATAGAAGAAAAATTTACCTGATGTTGTTGATTTGTCTAAAAAGTTAAAGAAGAAAATTTATTGAAATTATGCGTATACCAATATATAGTTTAAATTAAATTATTTACCTTAAATAATAACTCCAAAATTTTTGTAACTTAATTTTTATTTAAGTAATTTTACCTGTGATTATTGATTTTTTAGAAAATTCTTTTAACAAATTTAAGCAAAATCTCATAGCTTAAAATAAAACAAAATTTTAAAATGACTTTCTTTTTTCAATATTGTTAGGTAATAAACATATCACACATATAAGAATATGATAAATATGATCCTATATATATTCAACGATAATTGTTAATATACATAAAGTATACCTTATTAAAGATTTCAATAACAACCTACACATTTTAGAACTTTACCTAAGGATAACCACCTTTATATTGAGTATTTAAAAAAGATAATTCATCGAAAGATTTTAACTAAAATACAATTGTTGAAACAAAAAATTTCACTTAATATGCATTCTGTAGTTTTTGTGTTAAATACAACAACAACAATGTATAACCTTATCATTTTGTATAATGACATCACGAATACAATTATGTATAATAATATTCTAGCAATTGAAACAAATAATATCTAAGAAATATATCAAAATAAATCAATAATTCAAAATATTTGAAATATATTTGCTTAATTTTTAAACACAAATATTATTTTACCAGCTGTTGTAGATTCTCCTATAAAGTTGAAATAGAAAATGATTATAAAAAAAA
This sequence comes from Latrodectus geometricus, assembly GCA_026290005.1. Classification (NCBI taxonomy): domain Eukaryota; kingdom Metazoa; phylum Arthropoda; class Arachnida; order Araneae; family Theridiidae; genus Latrodectus; species Latrodectus geometricus. The sequence continues at coordinate 1,495 of JAPDSC010054809.1, forward strand.
TGGTATATCAAGGTTCAAAATTATAAAAGTTTAATATGAAATCTTTAATATACTTAATATAGCTTAATATTATCATATCATTATTGAGATTGTTAATATTAAATTGTATGCATGTAAAACGAGAGCATCATATAAGAGTCTAACTATAAAAATTTCATTTTGAGGAAACTTTGGCCTGATATAAGACTTTTAAGGATATTTAAAATAAAATATTCAACAAAAATGTTTCAATAAAGCAATATCGCTTATAACACAATAATCATATAAGTTCCTTACTATATTAAAAACCACTATTACGTAGTCTCTTAAATGCTTTAGAAAAATTATCATAATTACTATTAAAAAACTCATATAGTTCAAATTAAATTGTGCATATAAGTATATATGAATAATACCACGGATATGACTCTATAACTAAAATTGTAAGCACACTGAAACTTTTTACTGCTACTATTGAATTGTCAAAAAAGGTATAGGAAAAATATTATGTTTACCATCATTATTCAAATTAAAACGTTTATCTTTAAGATCATGTCTTTAACATTTCAGTTGTTCTACATTAAAAATATTTAAGATTTGAAATTATTTTTTGTAATTATTAAGATTATACAGGTAATTCAAATTAAATCATTTATATGTGAATAAAAATTTATGATAATATTATCTGTTGTTGTTATTAAACTACATTTTGCATTACAACAAAATTTTCTTAATTTATTATTATTTATTAAGATTAAACTACTTTACTTACACACTATTTTCACTTATAACTTTTAAATTAGTAATTCAGTTGTTCATAATATTATATATACTCATAAAATATCTTAATGTTTTAATATTTGTTTCCTTAAAAACATAAACGACTTTTCAATTGTTAATAATTTTTAACCATTCCAAAATTCCAGAATTTCAATTTAAAATTGGTTTTCAAAATATAAAACTATACATTAATAATAATTAAGCATGATCATGAGTCATAAGTGTAACTGTAGGATCAGTAATAGATAATAGTTCAGGATGCTAAAAAAATGTATGCATCAATATACTTATAAAATAACAAATTGGAATGTTTACAAATTTCAGCGAAAAGTTATGATATAACATAAAAGAAAAATGATACAGCAATACATTTTTATAATATAATATGAATTTAACAAAAATATGTTTTATGTTAATAAATATTCATGCTATTAGCTATAAATAAAATCTTAAACACGTTTCATGATTTTGCTAGTTTAAGAAAAACATGTTAAACATAAATAGTAACTATTCTTAGATAATACTTGAATATATATAAACGTATGAACATAGATAAAATTTCTAATATTAAAATTATAACATTTAATGCTTAAGAAAACTCTTAAAAATCCCAGATAAAATTTGAGCAAAAATTTGTCTCATTATGATATTAATTGAATTACTAAAACGAAAAATATTTCCATTTACATTTTTTCAAATGGAAATATATTATTAAATTTATTGGGGAAAAATTTAATATAAAATAAATTATTTCAGCTAATAATTATTTTAAAACAATTTAAATAAGAAAATTTATATTTTTTTTGGATTATTGTAAAAAATTCAAGATATTTTTACATTCTAAAGTTCATTTTACTTGTAATTCTCAAATAAAGGAAAATATTTCAAAATTAGTTTGAGAATAGTCTAAAAAGATTTTTCAAGTATTTCCAGTAATTATTTAAGGTACATATTGAATAGGTGAAAGGTCTTTTAGCTCATTATTTCTTATCTCTCGAAATACGGAAAATGACGTACGTATTCCTGCTATCAATTTTCGAGCACTCAAGCAGTGAAGTTTTAAGTATGTTTTAAAAAATTCCACAGCTCGAGTTTTTTAATATAATTTTTATTATATTCTTTATACTATTATATTCTTTCATCTAATAAAAAATTAGAATTTCTAGCTTTTTTGAGGCAGATAATTTTAAGAAATAAAAATTTAATATATAAATGTTATTTTCCTTATATATGAATATCCTAATATATTAGTTTTAAGTCGTTTTTTAAAGATAATTCATTATAAACCTTTATAAAATAAAGCTGCATTATAAATTTAATACTTCTAATTTACACTGATCAAGATATTCAATCCCCCAAACGCCAAATTCACACATTTTTTTTTTCCTGCGTAAATGATTAAACATTTAATCTTGTAAATTTATAAGCAATGCTAGAAGGGTCTCTTGATGTTTTATTTAATATTTAAAAAATTGAACTTTCAGACTACTTTTAAATGTACAGAAAACAAACAATTCTTCAAATTATTTTCAGTAAGAATTTTTAGAAGATATTTATAATAGTCTGTGACTTTTCTTTTTTGTTCATTTTTTTAAATGATCAAAACTTTATATATTTCAAATTAAATTAAAGAAACATATCTTAAATAGGCAGTTAATTTATTATTTCATAATAAAAACAATAATTTAAATGACAATGATATAAAAAATCAAACATTTATGTTATTTCATTATGTAATAATCATATTAATTTAAAATCTATTAAATGTAAACTAAGCAAATAATTTTCCTGTTGTACTAGACATTTCTGTTAAAGAAATTATTTTTATTATCAATAATTATATATTTTCTAAAAATAACATGGAATTTATATTTATGAAGGGAAATTAACACTTGATAAAAATTAGTCATACATAGATTTCATTCGAAATAAATTACTGCGCAGAAAGATGTATTTGTCAACCATATTTAAAATTTGATTTTGATTTTTATCAAAATATGAGAACATTTACACTTTTTTAAATAAAACAAACAACATCCAATAATTGAATGCCTATCTTATATTCAATGATCGATTTTATATTCAATGATCGAGATTTTCTTATATCATGATTTATTCGTTGATCTAAAATAAACATATCAACTTTCTTGTAAATTTTAAAATGCAAATTATTACATTATATTCAGAAAATTTTATTTTTTTTTACCATATAATGTCAACATTCCGTGAATGGTCAAACTGATATCCTCAAATCATATTGTTTAGTGTGTAACTGTTAAATTTACATACAATTTGAATTACTTTCCTTAAATTTGACCCAACCAATGATCCTCATGTTCACTAATAGTGGTTGATCTTTGAAAATAATGTAATAATGGCAATGCCTTCTATATAAAATTATGCCTCTGAAAGTGGCAGGTCAAGTGTTAAATTATGTTAATGTTTAGCAGGTCAAGATTTTAAATAATGAAGACCCACACACTTTTGAGTTTACGATAGTACGCATACTGGGTACCACATTGCATAAAAGTGTTCCATCATTTTGCAACTTGTAAAAATGAAAGATAAAAATCCAGTATTATTTCAGTACTAAAGCTTTAGGAAAAAGTACAAGAAGTGGACATTCGACAGATTATACTACCTTACATGGGTTTTAATCTTTTAGTTACAGTTTAAAAGTGCTCTTTTAGTAAATTTATGTATAAAAAAACTCTGCTTTGAATGTATAATGTCTGTTAATAAAATATAAAGTATATTTAATTTAATAAAACTAAGTGCTAATTAAAGTTTCCATGAATACATAGGTTAGAGATCGATTAAAATCTATTATTAAATTCAGGTTTCGAATTTGACAAGTCTTAGCTAATAAATTTCGGTGTACGTATTGATAAAATATTTTCCTGTTTACGTTCATTAACTGAAAGTCATTTGAGACTTTAAGAGTTGTATTTAAAAAAGTTGTGACTCATTTATAGTTACAACAATATGGTACAAAATCTCAAAGTAGTATATAAAAATTACCACACATTTACCTTTATTTTTAGTTACTACATTAAGAAATTTAAGTTTTTATTTGTAAAATATCAAACATGAGTTTGTTTTTAATTAAAAAAATTTATCATCGCTTATTTAAATATTTCATTTTAATCATTTGTATAATATAATTTGATAACTGTAAAATTTATCACTTTTAGTATTATCTCTCATAAATTATGTAAACAGTTATTCAAAACCATTCTTTTATTGGGACAATCATGTGTAAATAAGAAATCTATATCATAGTGTTACATGTACATACATTGCATATGTCCAAATTGAATCAAAATTATATTATTATTTGTTATTCCAAAATCTCGTGCTAATATTTAAATAAAATAAGTTATATTTATGAACCTCGTAGTTGTTTGTTTATTTTTTGGGAACAACAAGACGTGACACTTTCAAGCCAGTAGAAAATGCCTATATCATAATAGTCCCAAACGACCCTTGTACAATGGGAATAAAAAATAATTAATTCATAATTTTATGAAATTTTCGTGAAATTGATGTCTTCTAGCAGTACAAACTAAGATGTATGTGTTTCATCAGACCACATATTTGTTTGTAATACTCAGGTGTATTGTTTTATGTTTCGATGCTACTACAAACTAATTTTCAAATTTTAGGAAGAATTGAGAATTAAAAACGTGTTGAACCGTAGTTATATTTTCTGGGTGACTTAGTAGATTCTCATTTTAATTTATGAACACCTTTTTTTTGGCTGATTTTAAAAAAAGTTACGATTTTTTGTCTTCGGAATAGGGTTCCTTGATAAACTGGTACCAACAACAAGTCATTTTTCAAATAATGAAGTACCATGCGTGTTTCTTATTTTACTTCATTCATCTTAAAATACCATCTTACACCTATTTTCCTCAAGTATTTTTACGGCTTGTTATCCCCAACATTAAAACGTTTTTTCATTCTACATCCCAAATCTCAAATGTTTTTAATTCATTGGCAATTGTGTATATAATTTTACACTTAATAAAAAATCAGGATTAAAACCTCTTACAAATATTGAACATGACTAAAATTACAGTAAATAATTTATTTACGCAATTGCCTTTATTTAACAACAATAATCTAGTAAATATTTAGCATGATTTAAAAATTTGTTTTAAAATAAAAATAAGAAAATATGTTAAAAAAAATGATTATTTTTATGTTTAAACTAGTTCGAATAATATTGGAAGACAAATCTATTTCAATAACAATATACATTTAAAAATTCTTTCACTATTAATAGAAAATAGAGCAAAAGTTAAAAATGAATTAAGATAACATTTTTACACGATTTCATGAATTAGATATGAAGTGACTAATTAACATAGATTAACATATTAAAGTACATCTAATATAATTCAAAACATATTTTTATGAATGATGAAAACTATTGTTAAGTAATAGAGGGAATAGAATAATTGAAAGGAATGCTTAATAATATTTAATTGCAAGTTCTTAATGTTTTATAAAAACTGTTTTATATAACTCTGAAGTACACAGTAATAAAATCTGTTTATTATATGTAATTTGCATATGCATTTGGTTTTCTTTCCATTATTCACACAGTAAAACAAATTTAAACATAAGAATAATAATCATTATTTTATTTATTGAAAGAAAGAAATAACAAAGTACTCTTAAAAACTGAAAACTAATCTAGGCAATATCATATAATCGCAAATATCAAAAATAATATTTCTTCTAAGCAGAGAATATCATTATTAATATAAACACACACATTCAGATACTGTGGTACTCTAATTAAGTTATATCAAGTCATTAATTTAAATAACTAATATACTTCTGTGTTGGTTGGATCGATTAAAATATACTAAATTTGCGACATTCTGTGCTAGAAATATTGTTATATAATTATACTTAATGTAATATATTTTAAGTATTATGTTCTCATATTTAACTAATTGCAGTAATTTAAATATGATGAGTATGAAAGAATAATTTTTCTGCTATTATAACACAACTATACACATGTATATGTATTTGGATTTGTAATTTTAAAATGTTTCTCATTTCTTTTTTTAACAATCAAACTTTTTTTCGCAAAAGAATATAAATAATAAATATTTTTAATTTATAAAAGCTGTAAGTTTTTTTGAAAATTTTCTATAATAATATAATTAATAAACGATGTAAGACCTTTCACATTATTTTACATTTTACACAATTTTTCCCAGGCAACTACAGTTTTACTGAAGAATGAAATAACATTATAAATTTTTTTACGTGTAACTTTTAAATATAGGTATCAATATTTTTAGGTACTTAAATATTTTAAATAATAAAATATTTTAAAATGATAAATTAAACATTTTTATGTTCCAAGGGTTAAAATAATGAAAAATTTAATGTGCATACCATTTGCCCTAGGCATTTCTAAAAAAATAAAACAAATATTTCAATATATTTATACAAACTATACATCAGTTTTCTCAGAATCATTGATTAAATACTATGTAAATAATAATTTTTCATTCAGAAAGTACCAAGTATTATACTCTATGAGTTGAAAAAGCATATGAAATTAATGCAAAAATTAAAGAGTATATAAACCTAAAAAATATTATGAAATTGAAAATGCACATAAAGTGATTTTAAAAATGTATTCTTTATATTTTTCTACATAATATCACAATATTTTGCACATAGATAATTAATATCTTATAAAAAAATGTCTAAAAGTAGTTCAACTAACAAATGTATAAGCCAGTGATTTATTATTATTACTTCTTAAAAACAAATGTCTACTAATTAATATTTAAAATAATTATTTACCTGAATTTATTATTTTTAATTAAATTTTGCGTGTACGAATGCTCAAATTTATTTTATAAATTACTTACAGAAAGAATATTGCATATTTTCTTTTTATAAAATTAGTCTCTTTTCCAGCTTATACCTATACCAAAATGATAAAAAATATCCATTTTTTTTAATAATTACAATATGTATTTAAATTTATAAATCGTTTTGTAATAAAACTTAATGTTAGAAAGATCTGTGTTCTGATTTTAGGAATATAAAAAATTAGAGAAACAATAAAAATTGAAGGTGTGAAAAATTTCATTACGTGTCAAAAAGTTGTTTTTAAATGATTGTTAAAAAACAACGAAGTCAACTGGAAATATTCTTGAAAACTTCATTTAACTGACAAACCATGTTTTATTTGGAAAATTTGGAGAATACTTATAATAACTAAATTAAAAAAGTCTACGCCGATACATATTTCACTGCAGTCACGAAAAACATTATGGGTTTTTATTGCATCATATATTCTTTTCCTGTTTTTGTACAAAGATCTAAATTAATGGGCAGCAATAGGCAAAATTAATAAGGACAAAATTGTTCCTGATCTGCAACCACGTCATTAGTTTAAATAAACAGTTTTATACAAAATGGAATACTACACACGTGAACCTTTGGATTAAAGATACTTTAAAATCACTTTATAAGTCGCAATTTTTTTTATCTGTAACCTCTCCAATTCCCAGGTCTCCACACATCAGATTTCATCTTTTGAAGTATTTAAATCTTCTGGCCAATCATAATAGTTTGCTCTAGCGAAAATACAGAATTTCGTAGAACTATCAACTGTAAAATTTGCTCTCTTGTGATTCTATTTGGCAAATAAAAATAAAAAGCATCAAGCTAAACACGTTTTGTTTTCGTAAAGTGCTTAAACTATTATAAATTAGTAAAAAATATGTGAATCATTAAAAACACTAACTGGTAGTATTGGACAGTTTCTATATATTCCAGCAAATTCACCTATGTTGAACTAATGTATGGTAAACAAACAATTTTGTAATGTCCTATGTAGCAGTATCTACTATATATATAATTAAAAAAATGGTATTTTAATTATGGTCTTTGCCATTCGTGATTACATATTTCTGTATTATAAATATTTTTCCAAGATTAATATTCTTTTAAGAATAATTACTTGCTGAATTTTATATACAAAACAGCAATTTTTTTAAAATCGCAGTGATGCTGACAAGAATATATGCAAAATTCTTAAACATTTATTCATTATCTTTATTATTAGCGAAATTGATATGGCTGGTTCTTAAATGATATACAGTTTAGAAAAAGTATATAATAATATACTTCGCTTTGTACAGTACATATTTATGATTATTAACCAAGTAAGTATATTAAATATTATAATATTATGTACATATAAATTAAAAGTTGCTTGCTGTTGTTGTCTTATTCTACTCGATTGACAGAAACATCGAACAAGTCCATGAAACTCTTGATGAAGGTCATGGTGAAGGGTGTGATATGGAGCTTAAAAAGAGAGTTTCAAGCCTGAGAGACACTGAAACTTGAAATCTGACTTTTATTTTAAGCCTGTAAAGCATTTATATGAGCATTTTAGAAGCAGACACCCCGCAGAAGACTCTATATTTGGGCTACCATACCATTAGATATAATTTCATTTTGAAAATATTGCGACCACGAGATGTTTCACCTGTACCAGTGACTATTTGTGAATATAAAGGATCTTCATTAGTGTTGGGTTCAAACTTAGTATTTTCTGATAATTATAAAGAACGTCCTAACCAACCATGCCACCATGACCAATAAATAAAAAACAGATTACATATAATATACTTTTAAAACAGTGCTTATTTGTTTTATAATTTAATGTTTTACGATATTGTTGATTTCAAAAATTAAAAAAAACTTCAATTTAAAAATTATTAAACAAAAATAGTATTAATTTAAATAAAATAATATTTATGTTTTAATATATGTGTTTCAAATTAAATTTGTACAATATGCTTAAAATAATATTATGTCCATGTTTAAAAAAAAAACAAAAATCCATGAAATATTGTAATTAATTCATAGGAAGCCTAATTTTGAAAGATTAACACAATAAGGCATTTGTTTCTAATGTATTTTACTTATAAGGAAGAGAAACGAGCAAAACATACTACTGAAAATAAATTTAAAAACAAAATGTAAAACTAAAAAAGGAATTATATTCAATGATACTTAAATGAAGTATGCTTATATTTATTTTGTAACATTATAGCTGTTAGGAATATAACAATATAAAAATATATGTCATCGAGTATTAAATATTAAATACTTAAGTGAAATTTGTTAAAAGTAAGTGAAAATCAGTCATTACTTACGTGCATAAGCTACAGCTTCTGTAAAATAGAAATATAATAAAAATTACGTTTTCCTAGTTTCAGTTAAAAGTTACATACTAAGTGAACAAATCCAGAAGAGCAAAATCTTTTAGAGTAACGAAATATTATTAATGCTTTTAGAAAATTGTTAAAGGAAATTAAAACTCTACTTACTACATTTACAATAAATGTTGATTAAACTTAGTTTTATAAAAGGACATAGAGCCGTATATTTTTACTTACGTGCAGCAGGTGCCATTTCTGTAAATGAAAAAATGCTACAATATAATTTTTAAATTAAATAAAATTTGAAAAAAGGCAATATATGCTTACGTGGAGAATCTGCCATATATGTATTAAAAGTATATTTATACTTACGTGCAGCAGGTTCCATTTCTGTAAATGAAAAAATTCTTCAAGCTTCAATATAATTTTTAAATTTCATAATATAATTTGAAAAAATTGCAATGTATGCTTACGTGGAGAATCTGCCATATCTGTATTTAAAAGAAAGGTATATTGTATTCAAGAATATATTTTCCGACGAACATTTATATAAACATGTTCACGCATTATAAAATAATTTAAATAAAATAAGAAAACAACTCTACTTTTTTTTAACGTTAAGAGTTTAATATGATCATTCCCAGGAAAAAATGTTTAAACCATCCCTTTTTTATTTAAACATATTTTTTAAATATTCTTTTGAGTAAAAATAAATTATTTTTTAGTAATTGAATGCAAATAAATCATAGTACAAATTATATTACTTACTATGATTTACTTTAATTGTTCTAATATAATTTTTTATATATAGCTCTAAGTTAATAACACTATAGTTTTAATTAGTTCGGAACAAATAAAGGTAACAATTTTCTAATGTTTCTACATTCTATCTCATTGATTGAAATGGAATTGTAGTGGATCAAAAATGTCGATATTACTAGAGATATCTAATGTAATATCTTGAAG
>JAPDSC010054819.1:0-12069 GCA_026290005.1 Latrodectus geometricus
TTGTTTACAGTAAGTCTTATTTCACATTTCACTTATTTACTTATTTATATAGTTTAGAAACCTAATTTAAATAATACTAACTTAATATGTTTAGTTTTACATTTTGATAAAATCGATAGTAACTGATAAAAAATTAGTTGCTGTAGGATATTTAATAAATTTTAAAATAATTATTTATATTACTTGATACATATGCTGTTATGGATAATATATGATGATTATTGAAGACAAAATTTAGTTGTTTCGTTAAGATTATCACTAAGCACTTGTTGAAATTTTTCATAAAAAACACAAAAAGAGAATATAGTAAAACAGAGGTAAAAGAAGCAAAAAATAGTGGTGGTGGGACTAATCCCTCATCTGGTCTATTAAAGCTAGACCAGTTCAATGAGGCCAAAAATGTTCAGAAAAAGAAAAAAAAACAGCTGAAGGTCTTCACAAGAAAAGTCTATAACCTCTTCACAAGAGAAGCCTAGACATTGCAGAATATGCTGACGAGAGAAGGGGGCAACGTTGCATTTTGGACAGGAGGAAAAGACTTTTTACCCTCAAAAACAATGCTTTTCAGGTGAACAGTAGAAAATTTTGAGAATGCTGTCTGATGTACAGTAGAGGCCCTGGATGTTATAGCGATTCCAGGGTGTTTATAGAAGTACCATGGGTGAGCAGGTGGTTTGGCCTAGGATTTTCAAGCTAGTTTCCTAGTCACGGAGAAAATCTCTTTTGATGACAAATGCATGGGGTCTTCAGGGTCTGCTGGGCCACTGGCAGCAGACTTTGTAAGATCGTCAGCAACCTCCAAACTGGGAAAGACAACGTGCGAGGGAACCCACTGTAGTGAATAGGATGAAAGTATGAGATAGTTTTTAATAAATGTAGAATGATCCTTCTTGTGCAATCACCGAGAAAAAAATAGTAATCTTATATATTCAGCAAGGTTAGATTTGCAGTTAGTTTATAATGTAATTAGATAGAAGTCGTTTAAGAAAAACCTATTCATAAAGCTTAAGTAATGAAAAGTAGGTATGAATACAAGATTACTATATTATCTTTACTAAAAATTTCTTCAAAACAATCCTCTGCAGATATCTTTTGATTTTCTAAGTTTAGATGCTAATTTTCGAAGCTGAATTATAAAAAAAAAATTCAGATTTTTTTTTAATCCTATATGTATTGAAAAATTCATTGTTATTACGTTTCTTGTCAGATTATCCATCATTTTCATTATATGAAACACATTAAAATTTGGATTCAAATAAAAGTGTTATCTTCTGTATTATTAATTATGCATGTTTAATTATTTATGCAATAGAATTGCAAAAAATATCAGTTTCATTGACAAGAATCGCAAATATCAAGAATCTTTCTACAGTGTATACTCACAAAATTCTGTGTTTCCATGCTTACAAAGTTCAATTAATACAACAATTAAAGCCTAATGACCATCAACAACGAAGTTTGTTCGTGGAATGGAACTGAACATTAAAAAGTGCATGATGATTTTTCGGTTAAAATCACTCTAAGCAATGAAATACACTGTCACCTAAATGGCTTTATTAATTGTCAAAATAACCTCTTTGGTGTTCAGAGAACTGTGTTACTATCATGGTGCGTAATCGGGGAATAAGGTATTATTGGACCATACATTTTTCCAAATGAATCTGGTCAAGCAGTAACTGTAACTGATGCTCGATATGGGACCATGATAACGCAGTTCATTTTACTGAAATTGGATGCTTTTAATGTGTCTAATATGTGGTTACAAGATGAAGGTTTTACTTGCCATACAATACTGTGATACAATTTAATTACTAATGAGTCCAGGTTGTATATTCTCTTGTTTCGGTGATTAGAACTGGCTTCCTAGATAGTGTGATTTAACAGTATTAGATTTCTTTTTATGGTGTTATTTGAAGTCAAAGGACTCTGTCAACAAGCCCGTGATCACCCGTGCATTAAAGATGAATAAACTCAGCATCAACGAAATTCAACCACAGTTTCTTCCTTTCCTTAAGAGTATTTTTGCTGTATTTCCTTCTAACTGGAACCATGAATCAGACAGTTGCTGATTTTTCCAAAAATATAATATTTCTAAGAAATTCAAGCATTATAATTTAAGTAAAATTTTTATCAAATTAATAGTTAAATCTAATCAATTTTTTTCCAACTTTCAATTATTAAAAACATGTTTAGATTAACCAATAAATGCTTAAAAATACCTAAAAATGTATGTAAATTGTTAAATCTAGTTTAATTTTAAAGTATTCCAATATTTTTTATATGTGATGAGTCTGCTAAATATTTTAATGGATTTCACATTTTAAGCATTTTACATAAATTTTGATTCACTCTTGACAAAGAATTTAATTGTTGAGATAAAATCAATTCAAGTTCAATTTAAATTTCTAAGAACTTGGCTATATATTTTCAATGAATTTGTTTATTTATATTATTTTATAAAAACAATAGAATTAAATCTTTGTTTAAATTAATCCGTCTGAGCAGTCAAAAGTTAAATTGTTTAGTTCAATGTATTTATTACGATTGTTGATGTTTGTTAAATTTTTTTTTTATTTTACTATAAAAATATTATCTTTCTTATTTACTATCTCAGTATATTTCATATATTTGAATTAAATTGGTTAAATTGCGCCTTTGGTCACCGACTTCGCCAACTAGTGAATTTGAAGTTTTTTTTCGCGCCTGCTCAATAATTACTCTTTTGTTTTAGCCTTTTCATTGGCCGCTAATTAAGTTTCACTCTGAAATAGCGGTAGAAGTTTCGTCATGGCATTGGCGATTTTGAAAACGCGCCAAGTAGGGGACCTAAAGCACATTTTCACCATTAAATTTAACAAATATATGTACTCTTCCCCCATAACTGCTATTCATTGATCATTTTAAATAAACTTAAATTAACTCTACTAAAGCACAGATGCTTAACATTCTTCATATTCTGTATTACACTTACTTTTTAAATGAATTATATTTTGAATCATTCATTTAATAATTATAAAATTTCACTCATTTATTATATATCTAATTAATTTATTGTTTCTTTAATTATTAGTTTGCATTTCACATAAAACTGTTGACAAGAGAGAAAACTGTTGTTAAACATTTTAACAAACACAGTATTTCCATAATAGTCGAGGGAGAATTCTAAATAGGTCTTATGCAACGATTCAAAAGAGAGAAAACCTGGAAACCCATCGATTTCAATATAATTTCCATCGATTCAAATAACACATCAATTTAATAACTGCAATCGTGAAAGCAAAAAGAATAGAACTTAGCACTAATCTCCCATTCTTCAACAGTGTCCTATACATTCCACTCTGAAAAAATCATTTCACTTTCTGACCTTCAGTTCTAACTTCTATTTTGTTATTTTGTTTTAGGACAAAAGCTGTAATTTCACTTTACTTAGAGTGTATTTCCCTTAAATGTTTTGCCTAAATCTGCAATTATATAATCACACTGAATTACATGTAATCACTTTTAATTAGAAAAGTTCAATCAAAACATTTAGAAAACAAACCAGCAATTAAATTTGTAAACTCATTTCTTCAATAGAAGTAGAATAAAATAGTTAAGGAGTAAATGCAAAACATTTGCACCGCTTTGCAAAAGGGATCATTTAGCTAAAACAGAAAACTAAAAAAGATAAAGATGGGAAAGTTTTAATTCTGAGAGAAGAAAATGAAAGTTCAACCACTTAACTGTCTTTAATTATATATAAGCTAACTTTAGTTAAATACTTGGTAGTAATTAGGGAAAATAAAGTGTTATTCACCGTCATTGAGAAAAGTTTATCAAAGTAGATCTAAACTTAACTGTTTTAAGGTTCAAATCTTATTGTTTACATAAATAAGTTTACAACAAAACAATTTCTTTAAAATGTGCGATCCAAAAAATTATAATCATTAAGGAATGGAAATATCTGTTCAAAAGTGTTTATATACAATTCTTAATTTTAAAAAATAAGTATCAAATTAATTGGAATCATACAAAGAACATATTTAAAACTGTGGTGAAATATAATAAAGTTCACATATTCAGTTCTTGAAATCTTGTTTGGTACACCACTTAATGACATGCATTATTCAAAACAGTGCTGTCATTCAACAATGTTTATATATTGTTGTAGATTAAATGATTTGTTTATTCGGCTATTTGTTGTTATTATCTGAAGATAATGTATATTTTAAAGGTTTTCAGACTTTTTTAAGCATTTATTAAGCAATCAAATTTACAATTATAATGATTGCATTATCCCTAATGGAAATATAGAATGGTGTTATAGAAAATTCATGAGTTCAAGGTTCAAGAATGGTAATACCTGAATCTTAAATTTCGTTTCATTTCAGTGAAATAATGTAAAATTGAAATTTAACCTCTGATTTACCTTAAATTAATATTATATTGATAAAAGAACTTTATTTAAGTTAAAAGGTTCAATAAAGATAATGTTTATACATGACCTCTCTCTAGTTTTCTGCTCTTGATTTTAGAGTAGATATTTATAAATAAAATTCTAATTTTACACACAATTTAGTCAAAAAATGTACTATAGTGTATTTAGCTTAAATTTTCTACCGTATGTATCAAATTCATTTATAACAGATTGATTTAATTTTAATGACATAAAAGAAGAAAACTTTTATGAAAATTAATTTTTTCATTAAAGAAAACATTTATATAAACGTGCATTGTGAAGTAGTTGAAATTGATTAAAAAATACCATATGTGTTATAGAACTGTGTGATAAAAATTAGCATACATAGTAAATTATTTACGAAGTTATCCTGTAAATATTATAATTTGAAAAGCTATGATATCAAAGTGTGTATGTATCATTCTTTCTTGATAAATTATTTTATAATATTCTACAATATTTAATTTTGGTATTTACCTTTTCAGCAACGACAAATTTAATATGTAATTTTCTTCAATAAATAAAACACGTGTGACCTTTTTTAAAGTTTCTAAGAATTTCAGGGATTAAACATTACATTTGTTAATTATTTTTTTAATTTATAAAATAACAAAATAGTAGTAATTCTATTTCTAACAATTTGGCTATAAAATACCTAGCTCACTTAGCATTTCATTCGTGTAAACTTCAAATATATTTGCTGTATTTTCAAATATCCTTAATTCTTAAATATAAAATTATTTTCTCTAAGCTTTTGTTAATAATGTAAATAAATGCAAATATTTGAAAGAGTAAAATTAATTGAAATGAGTAGTGTAACTGAAAGTATGGTGTTTCTATTGATTTTTTTTATATTTTTTTTTAAGATATTTTTTCCAAAAAAGTTTCAGAAACTTTCTTGAAAGTTATAGATTTCCATTGTTACGCCACGCTGCCTATTTTCTGGCATGGCATCATTAAACTTCATTCTGTTTCTTCTCTTTACAATTCGTAAAAAAATGGAATTTTTCTTTTTACAGGAAATTTAAACTACTATTTTTAGTTTACATAGCTTTTGAATATATTTTAGTTTTAAATACATACGTAAAATCTGAAATAATATCTACGATTTTTGATTACTAGAATTATTTCTCCTCCCGTCACTAAGAAGATTAAGGTTACAAAAGGAATTGTAAATGTTCGACGGGGATTTGTCAGTAAACTTTTATATTTTTGTAAATTTAAATCTGCTGTTCTCTGCTTTTGTTCACTTTATTTATGAATGTAATAATTAATGTTTTAGTTAACTTCTCTCTGTAAGCCATGTATTGCACATCTATAATGCATGTGGTGATTGTAGGTGGACAAAATAAAAAAAATGGCTTAAGGATTACTTGTATTGTATAAAATTATTTATAAAGAGAGAATATAGTGTTTTTATTAAATAGTATTTTATAAATAAGATATAAATAATAAAATAAAATTTTGTATTTCTCGACATGGATCATTAAATTATTTATAGATATTATTACATGTTGGTTGATGAAATAAGTGAATGAAATTTAACTTTAAAGAATATTGATAAAATTTTACTATTAAAGATCAAGTTATATTCGCGTTCTGAAATGCAATTTAATTGTTGAACCTTTAACATTAATGGATCACTTCAAATAAAGTTTTGCAAGTGACTAGAAACCCATATTCATACTCAATCATAATATTTTCAATACGCATCACAATAAATACTCTAATCCTAAATAGTAATTGTTTCATTAATTCTGATAATGAGCTTAACATTTTTTATTTTTTGCTTTATTATTTTCACAGAAATCAAGTAGTTCATTTGCTTCACTATATTTTCAAAATATTTTATAATTATTCGGTATTCCTTGTAGTAATTCTTACTCATTTTTATGACATTTTATTCAAATTAAAATACTTGAAATATTTTATGTGTTACCTTATATAGAAAAATACTATGGTATATTACTAGTGGTTATGTGAAAGTAATCTGCACTGTAATTTAAAAATGTGCACTTTCTAATCACACATACAAAATAAATTTATATTATTGGGCTACACAGATTTAAATACTTTTACAAAATTATTTATTTTTACATGCTTCAATAAACTGATTTATTCTTTTTTATTTTTTACCATCCAAGAAATAGTTAAAAATAAAAAATCTCCTATACAAGGCAGTTTAGAATAATTTTCTGTTCATGAAACTTGCAACGAATACTTTATCAAAATATAGCGCAAAAGATATTCACAAATAATGTTCAAGCAGTGGGCACATTTTTTTTAAGATTTAAAATTTTATAAAGATAGCTCAAGATATTCCCTTTGAAGGAGATGGGGCTGAAAGAAAAATATTAGGTACGTAAAGTTTTTACAAAGTCACTTTCAAAACTCATCTTCATTCATAGTATGTTAATCTGATATTCATATTTTCTTGCGAGAAATTTCAATTGCTCTTTCGCTTAAGAAAGAGTAAAATTTGCCAAAGTCTATTTATATTCAGAGAAAAAACAGTTTTCCTTTCAGTTTTATTTTCGGACTGTTTTGAAAGCGTTTACTTATACTTACACAGTATAACTAAATAAAGCTAAATAGTGTTTTGTCAGAAAATATATTTTTGGCATCAGTTATTTCATATTTCATGCTTGCTTTGATTTTAGTCTTAAAAAACATGAAACTCATATTTTTAGTAAGCATTTATTTTCCGCAACAGTGTCTCTTTGAGAAATTTATAATCCTGCTTATATGCTATTTATCGGGTGTATATATAGTTATAAGAATATCCGATGTGTGATTAAGGTATTCTTATAAATACATACTGATGAACTATAAATAATTTTTAATGTTATAACTACTTACTACTGCATACTGAATGAAAACATCATCAGTATAATAAAATATAAACATATATTTTTTTCATTATATTGATGATGTTTTTTTTTTTTAATTTTTTATTATCAAGTGCCACACAGCCAAGCTGGCAATAGGGGGTGCATGGATCCACATTTTGAACTGGAACGTAATTTGGTGTGAAATCAGTTTTCTTCACCACACAGACGACATAGATACCTGTTTATAGGTTACGCAATCATTCATAGAAGGAAAGAACAAAGACAGGAGAGAGAGAAAGTATATCCATGCCCGAAGTGCGATTCGAACATAGAATCTTCCTATCCACAGTCAGGTACGCTGATTACTAAACAAGGTTGGCGGCAATTGATGATGAGCACATTTAATAAGAAAAAAATGAAAGAGAAACTTCAAAACTGTTTTTTTAACTCTTTAAAACTGAATTTTTTGCAAGATAAATTATAAAATATGTTACTAAACTGTAACTAAAAGTAAGTCCTATAAATCGCTGCTACTAAAAATAAGTCCTAGAAAATATGGCAGTAGTTATAGGAATTTTAATAACGAAAACCATTAAGATAGAAAAAATTAAATACATAAGCTGTTTAAAAAATTAAATTTGAAGAAACCACATGTATTTATGTTTCCTAAAAAGGATCCCAAATATATATTTATATAATTTTGTGAAATTTGTTTGGTTCAAATTACAAGAATGTAATGAAGTAACAAATTAATATTTTGATCTGATTGATAATAAAAATATATTTATATATAGTTGCTGAAAGAAAATATAAATTTCTAAATTTGTTAAAAGTAATATTAAAACTAAAATCAGTACACAAGACAACTAAAATTCTAAAACAATCAGTTTATAACATTAACATTTTTATTCTTCATATATGTGTAAAAAAAATTTAAATTATACTAAGGTTTAAAAAAAGATACTAAAATACTATGAAATAGTTTCTACTTTGCTCTAAACTCCTTATCATTCTTCCTTAAGATAGAACAAATGTTTTTGATGAATTTGCAATTATTTTCTTTGCTTTTTTGAAGCTATGGACAATGCCATTTACGACCTGTTAATAATAATCAAGTAAAATCAGCCTACTTTTTATATAGATGATGCTGAATATCAGTTTAAAATTAATTCTTCTTTCAAGGTATTAGAAGTTGGATAAATTCTATTTCTTTTTATTTTCCAAAAATGTTTTTAATTTTCAAATATATAAATTCAAAAATCGTTATCCTCATAATATCATGTTCTTTTCAATTTTAAGACAAATCAAGAAACATTTTAAGCCCATATTATCACTTGTGGTTAGTACTAGCTGTTATATTTCAATAAATGAAACTCAATTGATTCAATTATCAATTATTCAAACCAATTAATTATCAGACAGTGCAGTTTATAACCTATTTTCCAGGTACTTAAATTTACAATGCCAAAACGAACATTTTATGTATTATTGTTAAACGAATTTAGTAATTTATCGATCAATGTGTTCTATAAATTACAAATATATACATTTTCATATTTATTTTATTTTATTTTAATTATATTAATACTAAATATTTAAATCTTTACATGCTCTCTTTATACTATAAGTAAGAAACAATTTTATTAATATTTTTTAAAAAATATATTTTATGTTCAAAAGGAATCCTAATTAATGTATTCAAAATGTTTCACACAATTAAGCTATAATTAAAATAAATATAAAAATAAGTATATTTTATTAAAAGAAAAAATTTGAATTTATTCAGTAACATTGTAATATTCATATTTTTAAATTTGAATTTATTGTTTGAATCATAATGAACCTAATGTCAACATCCATGTTAATTTCTGGAAATGCATACATTTACCAAGATTTCTAAGAAGAGTTGAATTTTAATACATAATATACATGTATATATATTAAATTTAATAAAGAGAGAGTTTTATTTCGTACTTCAGGTTATAATCTAAAAAAGAAAGAAATCTCATATGACACTTTTTGTCTATTGAATACATACTTGACCAAATAATAATCCACTCCGTAATTTTTAAATTGCAATATACTAAACACTGATTAGAAAACACTTTCTTTGTACATGAATAATTTGCTCTTTTAGTTTAGTTTTTTGAATATTTGTAAATATTGGTCAACAAATTTTAAAACTCTACTTATTTAAGATCTTTGATAATTTTCAAAATACAATCATTAGAATTGAATTTTTAAACTATTTTTCCTTTTAAGAAGAAATAAATTGTGACTTAATGTAAAAAATGTAATATATATTAAATATCAATGCATATTCAATATTAAATTTAGTTCAGGATTAATGAATATTTATTAACCGTAATATAATAATTATTAACTATTAGGCGAAATTCATATTTTATTTATTTGATACGGAATATTAGTTAACATACATTATAACTACGTATTACATAAATGTTATACTTTAATTAATACCAATTGACGTTTTGTGAAAACATCTATATTACCATTATAACGTAATACATAAAATATGTTATAGTATTTTTTGTAAATAAGAATAAACTGATATTTTATTAAATCCACTGATTTTTTTTCAATCGAATTAAAATTCAGAAAAACATAGTAATTGATTTAGATCTTAGTTAAATAAAAATTTAATTGCATGATATTTTATGATTAATAATAATAATATTTTTATTTATTTTTACAATTAGTTAAATGATATATTCATAATTCATTAACTAGAGTTTTTCTAAAAAATGATAATTTACATATTTTTTTTCCTTTAAGGGAAAATATAAAACTGTTATGTTCAAACGAATTAATCATAGAAATTTCTTCGTAGAAATTATGAAACAATTTATTCCTTGACAAATTGTTTTTCTCTTTAGCATTGCACTGGACAAGTTTCTTGAGAAATGACTAATTTTGACGAAGTCACTCAAATTTCATTGTAATTTAAACATTTTACACCTGAAATGTATTGTTAATTCTGTTGAGTATGTTCAGATTTGTTCGCTTCATTAAAATGATTGAGAAATGCACTCTAACTTTCTCCGAGAGGGTAGTTTGCATCGTTAAGGCAGTAATTTTGAAGAATCTTGCTACTAAAACACTTCTTTAACTATATGGCAACTTTAGGCTCTCGTCAACTTTACCCATAAAAGTAAGCTTCAACCAAAATAAATTAAGTTTAAAGTAAAAGATATTTCTCAAGTAAATGTAGCTGGTTTGCTAGAGAAGAAAGTTTCTGGAAATATTATTACTACATATTAAAGTTAAATAGAGCACTAATCATAAGAAACTTTTAATTCTAAAACAATAATATTTTTAACTATTTTATATTTAATTGAAATATAGAAGGAAATTAATAATTAAGAGATTTTTATAAAAATCATTGAATTCATTGTAATTTTTTTAAATCAATATTGATAATCTTAAGAAAACTGTAATATAAATTAAAATTTACCATTTAATTTAATTTTATTTATTGACAATCTAAACTTTTTAAGGTCTTCTAATCTTGCAGATTCAACAAAATAAATGCATAAATAAAAGTTTCTAATTAAAAAAGTATAAATTGCATCATTATCCGAAGTTAATATTATAGTTGTACCATCTTCATATAAATTATCAATTATTTAAAACCATTTTAATGCAAATGTAATTATATCAATTTTCCAAAAAAGACACTTGAAAACCAAGAGAAACAATTTAGTGTATTGCAGTATAAACATAAATTTTTACTTTAGAGTTTGAACTTCAATTTTAAAATTTAGTTTTGAAATAAAATTTCGATTCTTAGGATTTTTTTTAGTATTTAAGATTTTACCTAAGTTTCGGGATTAAAATCTTGTAAAACATTACAATATTGTGTTTTAAATGTTTTTAATAATTGTTATTTATATGTGCAGATTAAGATAGGAATGAATAGTGAAATTTGAATTGATGTTCCAGTTAATTACTTTATGATATCGATTATAATTAATGTTATTCTTTAATGACACACAAATGTCATTATGATTCAACAGTATTGTATCTATTTGGATTTTAACTTTGAATTTTAATAGCTTTTCTCATAAACATGATTGATTGTGAAAAATTATTTTGATTTATAAAATATTTTTGACTCATAGAAATATTTTTTAATTAAATATTAGAATTATTTGTGTTTGACAAGTTACTCTAAACGAGATATTGATAATATTTCAATAAATGTGTTGCGAATGGCATCACCTTTCCAATCAATCAGAGGAAGAGGGAGTTGCCGCGAGTTGATATTTATGTTCGCCATTTGTTTCAGTTGATGGTTAAAATCTCTACATGTAACTTGTGCCGTTCTTGAATAAATGCTTTTACATGTTGCAATCTATTTTTCAGTATTTTGGAAGTCTATCAGCCAAATTAGACATCTGGTAGATGTCAGCCCTGCTACGTTTTAATTTTATTTGGTAATTTTAACATTTTTGGCGCCCAACGTGGGGCCCGATTTGGTTGCTACTGAATAGTTTAAGCCTGAAAATGGATGTGACGCAGTTAAAAACACAACGAAAATTACTGCTTAAGTCATTTACGGTTTGTGCAAAGGCAGTTGAAGACGAACTTTCGAAGGAAGCTCCTGATGTAAAGCAACTGTCAGTGGTGAAGTCGCAAATTGGCGACAAATTCGGATGCTTGGACAAATCCCAAGCGGAAATTTCCGACCTTATGTTGAAGGATGAAAACGCCGAAGTTGCGTATGAAGAAAATTTTTTGGCCGCTGAAAAATACAGAGACAGATATTATCAGCTTTGT
>JAPDSC010054822.1:0-18458 GCA_026290005.1 Latrodectus geometricus
TGTTTAGGGTGTGTGCTATTTAATTTTCTTGGTTCCATTTGAGACATATTATGTAAATGGTATTATGTAGCTGGTTTCAATACTTTTTTTTATCAAAACTTATGTGCTTTCATAATGAAAATTTTAAAACTATAGATTATTTTTCGTAATAAAGGAAAATTGGAAAACACTATAACATCCACCATCACACCCAGATGCAAAAAGCCTAGTAGGACTGTGTTGCCAAAATTCTTTGTAATTTGTAATTATCGTATTGCTTATCCTTAATGGGCCATATAGTTGTATTTTGAAAAAAAATTAAAATATTTATAAATATTCGATTAATTAAGAATTATTTTTATATAATAAGATATGTGTTTCACATTTCCATAAACAAACTAGAAACATAGTCAATAGCTCAATATTATAATATGCGTCGTTTTCTTCATTATTTTTTAAGATAAATCAAACTACATCAAGTGTTAAAATTAATAAATATACTATATAATATATATAATATAATATATAAATATAATTTTATATACATAAATTTGAATAAACATTGAATGCATTCTTAATACCTAAAATGCACTTGTCTTATTTTTTGCTTCATAATCTCTATGTAAATGATATTGTTATTATTTAAGTAATCAATAAAATGTATCCAATATTATAAAACATAATACAGTACAGTCGTATAATAAATTTCATGCTGGCCATGAGTTAAGTATCACCAGTACTTAATCCAGTTTATTTTCATGTTTTTTTGGGGGGGAGGGGGGCACTCCAGATTTATTTTTTAAGTTTCTTTAATGTTTCTTTTTTTTAATAAGCGAATAAGTTTTAACGTGAACCAAAATAAATGTTAAAAAATGTGTTGCTTCTTTAGACACAGCAGGTGCCTGACTAGATATTAATATATAAAATATGCAGATGCAATTTAAACAAATTAGAAATATGCCGTTCTTTATTTGAAGTCGATAATTAAAATATAAATATTAATGTAAACATTTTTGATAGAATAGAAATTTTCATACAATATATGCTCATTAATCATCAGACATTTCTAAATAAAATTTTAAAATTAAAAAATTTTAAATATTTATTTATAATAAAAAAATTTCTTAAGAAATGTTTAAAACAATAATATTTAAAAATTTTAACAATTACTTTGATAAACATAAAACATATGATAAAATAAGTCCTTTCATAAGCGCAAACAGTTTAAATCGACAGTAAGTTTCACTAACAGTTAGTAATAATTTTTTTAGTTCTCTATCTTTGTATTAACAAAAACAATAAAAAGAGTTCACTATCCTCACATTATATATATTTTAATAAAGTAGGTTACAAAACTGTAAATTTTACACTTAAACAGCGTTTTACTTTAATCCAAAATATTAAATTATTATTTAAAGTAAAATATTGTAAACGAAAATTATTAAAATGAAAGCATCTGTTTATCCTTTTTCCATTTGTAATTATAATTGTTTGATTTTCAAAGAAAACAATAATTTAATCATAACAAGAATAATATTTTATGCAAATAATAATTTTGATTTCATACAACATTTTCTCAGAAATAAATATAGTGATATAAGCTATAACAGGGGTGGCCAAGACGTCGACCGCGGACGACTGGTAGACCGCGAGGACATTTTACGTAGACCGCGAAGACATTTATGACTTATGACATAGAATCAATGAATTATTTAAAATAAAAGTTTACTATAGTCTATGCTTTAAAACCCAAAACAAACTGTGCAAAGATTTACGATTTAAAGATTTATGATTAAAGGTTTACGATTTAAAACCTTAAACGGACACGATGAGCACACGATTGAAACATTAAAAAAAATATAGAAAGGTATGTATCTCAATTAAGAGAAAACATGAATTGAGAAACTTTAAATACATGGAGGTAGAGTGCATCCATATTCCAAACCGAGACTTATATCTTAATACTTACTTGTTTTGTTTGAAGAATTTGAAAGAAAATTCGCTGACTTAATTATTTTGAAAGAAATACTCAATTTTTTGATATTTCCATTTAATGAAAATGTCAACATTGATGGAGTATCTGAAAAAATAGAACATTTAATAGATATCACATCAGTCACGGTCGAGGAAGAAATTATTAAATTAAGATGCGATATATTTCTTAAATCCAGAGCATATTTAGCGATACTGATTTTTGGAAATTAATTTCTGAGGAAACGTTTCCAAATATTTACAAATTGATTTTGTATTTGAAATCATACTTTGGATCGAGGTATCTTTGCGAATTTGCTTTTTCAAACATGAACAAAAAACAAGCATTGGTCGCATTTAACAGATGAACATTTAACATGAATGACATAAATAGATGAACATTGGTAGACCGCCTTCGATTTTTTAAATGTGGAGTAGACCCCGCATCCCAAAAGTTTGGCCACCCCTGAGCTATAAGTTAAACAATATTTTAAGTGAACAGCAGCCGTTATTAAAGACACATTTTTGATAGAAATTTTATATTTTTTTGAAAAACAACACTGACAGTATGAAATTATAAACATCGTTAAATTTAAAACTTCAATTCGATTAACGAGGAATAAAGCATCACACACTAGCAGTAGAAACATGTTTAGTTTAAAAATGGCTTACCTTTTCTTTTTCCAAAGGACTGTAATTTTACAAAATAAGCTTAAATTCTTTTAATAAACTTTGCGGAATTATAATTTACTTCCCTTCAAACAGCTGAATGAAAGTGTCTATTAATATATTTTGACTTAACATCATTTTTAAAGCAAGTAATTAAATTTGGTCCTGATAAACTAGCATTTCAGAGTGTGAGAATATTTCACATTTTTAATGTTTCAGATATTTATAATTTAACTTTATATTTTGGAAAACATTTTTGTAAAATCTCTACTGCAAAATAGGAATGTAAGGGATTAAATATAATTCAAGTATAAAATCAATGTGGAATCTTATTAGTTTGTTGAAAATATTGCAATTTATTAATTTTTTAAAATTTAATTCCATATTAACAACATTATTTACATCAAATTAATTGAACATAAACGGAAATTTTTCTTACATTGTATAATTATTTTATTTTTCTTATGTTAAAAATTATACATTTTCCTTAATTTATGAAAATTATATACCATTCATATTATATTTATTTACTATTCTTATTCATATCGAAAATTGTGTTAATTAAATAATAATAATTAAAATTTCAATAAAATAATTTTGATATATATATATATATATATATATATATATGTCTTTCATTTTATTATTTATCTATAATTAAAAAATATTTACTCAAATCTTTAAATTCAGTTACATTTAAAATATTTGTGAAGATAGTGAATGTATTTTAATAAGTACACAGTACTTATTTCTGAAAAAATATATCAAATTAAAACATTAAAATTTGGCGTGCATATTGTCGAAGCATTAAATTCGACAAAATACATTTTTTTAGGTTTTAATTAACTATTGTTATTATTTATTATTAATTAATCAATAACATTGAATATTAATGCAAGAGAATTTTACTTAACTTAAAATAAGGGATTACTTTCATAACTCTATGATTAACATATAGGGTTTTTTTTTTTTTTTTTTTTTTCGTCGAGTGACAGAGTGGCAGTATGGGTGCGCTGCTCCACTCTTTTAAATGAACCGCAATTGGGTGTGGAGTCCAACTTCCTCAGTACACACATGCCATAGGAACCCGTTTATAGGGTAGGCAACCATTCACAACCCATTCATATAAGGAAAGGACAGAGACAGGAGAGAGAGAAAGTACATCCCTGCACCGACTGGGATTCGAACCCAGACCTCCCTATCCGCAGTCAGGAATGCTGACCTCTAGACAGAGCATGAGGCAACATATAGGGTAAAAATACGAAAACATTTTCTTTTAAGATATTTTAATAGATAACAAGTAGTAGAATAACATGTAATGAGTGATCAGGGCTTATTTTTTTAAACAGAGAAACGTCATTCAAAGTTGAATAGTGTATTTATATTTAAAAAGTGTGTTACATTTTTATTCATAAAATTTTATAATGCACAAGAATTAATTACGCTGTCTATATTGTGCTTATATGTATTTAGAACAAATGTTATTAAAATTGCTTTGAATAATTAAAACGCTGTTCTTATAAATATCCAGGAATATTATTTTTAGAATATTTTCAAACTAATTATAAATTATTTTTTAAAAAATTTTATTTATAATCACATCATAATATTTTTATCAATTCAATACTATGTGGTAAATATGATATTGGTTTCTAGATATGGAATAAACATAAAGTAATAATTTTCAAAGCAAAATACATTTTTTCATGAAAAATGTTCTTATGGAAAAATAAGCTTACAACTATTAACCACTGTATTAACTTGTTGTTGTTATTTATTATTTATTTGTAATTTATTTAAATAAGAACTTACAACCAAAGCCAAATTAACTGATTATTACACCAAATTGGACATTATTTTTAATATAAATTTTATGCAATTTTTTTTTTCAAATTATATTAATTAAGATTTGAAATTCGGTAAAACTTTATTTTCAGTTATAATATTTTAGAACTTTTTGAAATCAATATAATGGAGAATAAGAAATATATCTTTTTTAAAAATCAAAATAAGTAAGCAGCATTTTAAATATGTTTTAGCTGATGTCAACAAATGTGATAGTTGACATCAGCTAAAACATATTTATAATGTTTTAGCTGATGTCAACTATCACAATTGTTATTGACATTTGTGATAGTTGTCACAAATGTCAATTTGTGACAACTATCACAAATGTCAATAACAATTGACATTTGTGATAGTTATTACAAATGTCAATTGTAATAACTATCACAAATGTCAATTTATGATAGTTATTTATACTATCATAAATTGACATTTGTGATAGTTTAATTTATCAACCATATTTGGATTAGAACATATGATAGTGATTTAAGATTGACCAATATATATATTACTTTCACTAACGTGTACATAATTACGTAGAAACATTTAATAAAAGGGATGTTTTATTTTACAAGGCTTTTAAATGTACTTTAAAAATTGCAATTATTTCAATAAATAATATGCATTTTTTTGTAAATATTTTACAAAATATAGCAAAGTTTAATAAATAAAAAATGCAAAATATCATATAAAATATTTACAAAATTGGTGCTGCAATCAAAAGAAATTTTTTATTATAATGA
The DNA here is from genome assembly GCA_026290005.1 of Latrodectus geometricus. Lineage (NCBI taxonomy): Eukaryota > Metazoa > Arthropoda > Arachnida > Araneae > Theridiidae > Latrodectus > Latrodectus geometricus. The sequence goes on from JAPDSC010054822.1 coordinate 5,208, forward strand.
AAGGTTTTATGCATAACAAGAAATATTTATATCATTTGCATTCCCACACAAAATTAAACATTGTAAGTATAAAATGGGCTGAGTTTATGAGTTCAAAAATCTTTACCAGTAATGTTCTCAAAAAATAATTTTTAATAGATTTAAATTTGAGATCAGAAAGAAATGGGTAACACAGTAAAAATTTTAATTTTTAACAATATAAAATGATATAAAAATCTCTACAGTATTTGTTTTTGTTCAAAAATATTTTTAAGAATTCATTCTATATTCAATATGTTTTATTTTTTTAATGCATGTATATTTCTAATGTTAATAAAATTATTTTATTATAATTTTAACGATTAAAATATAATTTATATACGAGTTAGTTTTTAACATATTTTAATTTCTCTTCTAAGTTTCTTTACAGCATTTCTAATCACAATTAATGTTTAAAAATGTAACCAAATGAAATAAAAAGGACTTAGAGATTCAAATACTTAAATATACTATCATTAAAATCAATATCATACATCATTAAAATAAATTTAATTATTTTACTCGTGAAAAATTTGAAAACCATATCATTTATAAATACAGAGAAATATCATTATAGGCCTCTCTTACTACACTTTAAATAATAATACGTAAAATTGTCCAACCTGTCATATTCTTAAGCATGTTAAATGTACTTTTATTTTAAAATTGCATTCTTTTTAGTCATTTTCCATTCGTCAAAAGCAAATGACATGCAGCCCCAGGTATTCTTTTTCAAAGAAATTCTTTAAATATATATATTTTTTATTTAAAAGTTTTAAGAACTATTTAATAACCCTTTGGAGTAACAATGCTAATCTTTTTCTATTGTAAATTCCAGAAGAAAAAAAATTCTCGGTAAAAGCTCCATTTAATATCCATTAAGTTATGCATTTAGTCATATTTTCAAAACCTTTGCTAAAGAATTATTGCAAATTTTTTTCACTAACAACTTAAATGCAGGTCATATGTTTTTCTAATAAAATATACATTCTTACTAAGGAATATTTTGTCATACTTAAATATTTCACAGATGCTCAGTATATATGTTTAATAGATATTATCTTTTATATTTAAAGACATTCTTAATATACTTACTTATTAATATTTTAGCATAACTAAATAGCAAATTAAAAATTTTATCAGACTTTCCATGTTTTATTTAAAATGCCTAAATTTTAAAGAATAATTTTCCAAATTTGGTCCATTTTTTTTTAATCAACGAGTAAACTCAATCTAGTTTTTTTAAAAATTAGTTCACATAATCTTTCCACATTTTTCTGAGACAAATTAGAATTCAAAATGTTTCAGCAAAATTTTATTGCAAACTGTCAATAGCCATTTTCAAATTTTTTATGAGAATAATATAGTTATTCGTAATCAAAAAATGGTACTTACGTATTATCGCAACCAGGTTGGCGCGATTTATAAGTTTGAGTAAGTATGAATAGAAAGAAAATGTACATTTATTAATTACAGATACTTTTTAATACAGTTTTTTTATATTATTTTGTTTTAAAATATAAAATAGCAACTAAACCCTTCCGGTTTTGAATTTGAATAAATTGCAGAATTATTTTTTCGGCGGAAATTGTTTGGCTATTGCTTTTAGCACTGATTGAAAACCGTCTTCACCATTAACTTCGTCGCCTATTTGGCGATTTATGCGAATTTTGGCCTGATTGCGTTAATACGTAAATACCCAAAAAACTAATTTAGATTTAAGACACAATCACTTCTAATCTTTAAATCACATGGTGCATTCTTCACAACTATTATTATAATACTCTACAGGGAAAAAAATAGATGTTTGCTAGCCATAGTTAATCTAGTTGAACAAAGACCTCTATAATTATCTTCAACTTACTAAACCAGGTAATATATTTACCACAAAGAATAGTTTATCGGTATTTAGTTCCAAAAGATCTTTCTACTCTGGCTATAATATGCAAATTGATTGATTATGAACAAGGTTGCTTATGAAGAGGAATAATAACATCACTATTTCATTATAAAGTGGTATGCCACATTTGACTATAACTATAGTTGCTGTATCTGGAATATACAGCGCAATTGATGCAGATCATATCCCTCTGATATATTAATGTTTGAGAAATTAAAACTGTCAATTATTGATATTAATCGATTGGATTGGCTCAAAAAGTTTAGATCTAAAAAATTTAGTATCATTTTATATTAATCATAATGCAAGAAAAGAATTCATTTTTCATGAATATCAATACACCTTATTTGTTTTCTGTGTAAAAAAATGAGAAATTTCTCAAGCTATAAACAAATATGAATCACTTTGTTTTAAATATTCAAGAAATATTGTAAATTGTAAAATGTTTTTTAGATATTTAAAGTTACAGGATAGCAAAAAATATTTAAATTTATTTTACTTTATGTACAAGAATTTAAAATTTAATTTAGTAATTTTGTCTTCAAGATGATATTTATTAAAAATTTGCACAAAGCTAAGGTAAAGTTAAATAAAAATCTTAAGTATTAGAATATCTTATTTGAAAATTTTAATTAAAGTTTTTAATGATTATCCCAAAATGTTCTAAAAACTGTGTCAATTTCGATGCACATAAAAATAGAATAAATATTCATTGTAAATTTCCTGTGAGGAAATCAGAAAATGGTTCAAAGAGCTATATGATATACTAAATAATTATTCATTTTACGTATTCTTATTCATATCATTATTCATTTTACAAATTCTATTAGGCATTATTAATTTTAGAATGAAAAAAGCTATGATTGAGAATAAATGATTTCAGTTATAGAACAAATTTGCTCCACAAGAAGTCACCATTAGCGTTCTCCCTTGGGATGAAATTCGGACTAGTGAGCTCTGTATGGAAATCTATATGATGGGGAATAAATGTTTCTTAAAACTGTTGAGCAATTGTGATTCAGAATCAAACGCTTACAATTATTATAGACAATCATGCAAATATAATGCTTATTAGTTTGCCTGCAAATGTTTTACGTAATGTATGAAGATATGTTACGTAAAATCATTCGTAGATATTTTAATATTCATATGTGTGTCAAAGGCAGAGTTTATAATGAGAGTAAATGTGCCAAACTGCAATCAGTATCGCCTTTTACGTCTCAATACGAAACTCTTGGTATTCCCCCTGAGTCTAAAGCAGGATACGTTATGGAGATCTTTTTCATCTATTTAAAGTGAAAATAAATCAGTAGGAATGCATTTATCATTGATATTTAGCGTTAAGATTATTCAAAAGATTTGCAGATACTCACAGAATTTCTTTTTTTTAAATAGAATTTCAATTTCTGAATTTTCTTGTTACAATATTTAACAAATCATTACGTATCTCAATTATTATTATGTTCTAGTTTTATTTAGTTCTTGAGAATTTAAGAACAGAAAAAAATTCTTGAGCTCAAACTACATTTTTAATCAGACACCTGGCCACCCAACCTGTCTAGTGGTTAGCGTACATGACTACAGATGGGTGGGACCTGGGTTCGAATCCTGGCTCGGGCATAGATGTACTTTCTCTCTCTCTTTCTTGTCTTTGTCCTTTCTTTGTGTGTGAATGGTTGCCTACCCTATAAACGGGTACCTATGGCATGCGCGTACTGAGGAAGTCGGACTCCACACCTAATATGGTTCGGTTGGAAAAGTGGAGCAGCGCACCCCATATTGCCGGCCTGGCTGGCACATGACAACAACAATCAGACTCCTGCCATTAAAATGGGAGATTTCGTAACCGATATTAAACCACGTTGAGAGAACACTGAATGTTTATTATGCATATTTGTAATGTTAAATGTTTGGGTAAATTGTAGAATTTTTAAAAAACTTTTTTCTCTTTCTACTAATGATTATGACATATGTCTATAAAAATCATAGAAGTTAAAGTAAGGTAAATGTTAAGAAGCAAGATAAATGTTGAGAAATCTCACAAAAATTATCAATCATTAGACTGCCAGTTGGCTAATATTATTGTAATTTTCAAATAAAATAGTCAAACCTGTACTCTAATATTGAATTATTCATCTTAGATAATAGAAAAAATAAATTTCAATTTATAATTTTGCCAGATATACTAAATTTAAAACATTTTTTTTTAAAAAGAATAATTTTTCTTCATACGAATAAGATATTTTTCTGACATCCCTTTTCAATTAATATTGCTACGATGTCAGGGATTTCCAAATAATTTTACATTCAATGTTACTGTTAATATTATCTTATTTTATAAAGTTCCATCAAATTCTTTCCCTACGTGCTTACCAATCACTAGTCTGTTAGTATTCATCAATTAGGAAAAATTTATAGAAATATACATTCTTACCAATTTCATAGAATGTACGAAACAATGTTATGATTTTAATTTGAATATAAATTATTGACTTTATTTAAAAGTGATTGTCTGTTAAAATATTTTACAGAAACAAAAAAAATTAAAATAAATTTAATCTACTGTTTTTTTTTTTCTTTAATGGGACAAGACATGGCGAACGATACCAATTATAACGTAATTAAAATTAAATAAATTAGCTTTAATAATATTATATATTCTGTCACACTAAGGAAAAATGAATTATCTACAACTTACGATGAACTAGATGCTTTTATATCAATTTTGCATTTTAGAGGTATAGACTGTAGAAATAATTTAGAACTTGATAGTTATTGGTCTGTTGTTTTGGAACCAACTTTTTTACCTGATACTATGGTGAAAGATAGATTTAGAGAACTCATGAAATTTCTGCGATTCGTCTGAACATCTTTAAACAGATAAATTCTGTTTTATTTCTGAAGTTTGTATGAAAGTATTGAATATTCGATCACTTACTATAAACCAGGGCCATATGTAACTATTGATGAACATATGTTCCCAACTGAAGCCAGATGTCATTTCACACACTATATGCCAATTACACAAGATAAATTTTGCATCAAGTTCCAGCTTGCCGATGATGGTGATAGTAAACGTACTCATTGGTTTTCCATATTTGGTCAAAGATGAGGAACGCCCTGCAAACATATCTCTCTCTGAATGCGTCGCTCAACATTTGATAAAAACCTTTCGAAAATAAAAGAAGAAATATCACTTCAGTTAATTTTTTTTTACTAGACTAAATCTGTCTCAAATGTTAAAATTGAAGATGACAAGTCTAATTGAAATGATGAAACAAAATTGAAAAGATGTACCTGGATTTGGGAAAAAAAAGTAAGGATGCCGTTATTCGATACATTATTACTATTATGATGATATAAATTTTACAATTTATCTGGAAAAAACTAGCAGCGGCTAGTATTGGCAAAAATCACCTAAAATAGCTTCCAGAAACAATATCATTTTACAATTTTCAAATCAACAAAGTTTGGTGTCTAATTGGCTGACCAAATCGCTCGGAAATATTTTGAGAAGGTAGGATTATTAAAAAGGCCAGTATTCTGCAATTTTCTTTATCTTTCAGGTATTAATTCCATAGTTTTTATACAAAGAAGACACTTAAAGAAGTAACTCTAAAACAGAATATCTTCAACATATCCTTGAAGAGTTTAGCAGTGCGTATATTCACGAAAGGAAGTACAAGTCAGATACATGAACGATAGCGGATATTGCTGAAAAATCTGCGCAGATACAAAAAAGGGTTCATTGCCTAGCTTTCAAATTTATAAACAAAATTGTAGATATTTTTTCTGATTGTAAAATACCGATGAGTTGAATGTACACATAATATAAAAAGAAACTACCCAATATGTACATAAACTGAGTTGGAAATCATGACTGGTAAGAAACTAAATATTTCTTTTAAAGTTGTTAGTATATTTTACTAACTGTATACAATAATTTAATAACTTATCATTTTTATCACTTATTATAACAACTTAATGTTAAAAATGAATAAATGCAATTGCCAAATATTAGGTTGTGGGAAAAATTTATCCATTATTTTTTCGGTAGACGTCTGTAGTGATCGCTATCTCATGAGGTATCTATCAAGCAATTTCAAATTTATGCTCATTGAAAAGGTGAAATTTGACACTAAAATATTCTCTTGCGGTTTTTTGTTTGATTAATTCAGTTATGAGTACAAGGTTTTAAAAATAGAAGACAACAAACAGAAAATTCGATACATTTTAGTTTTTCTTTTATAATGGCGAAAAAGATAGCCGGGTGGCTAAAATTATGAAAGGTATTTATCGTCCTATATAAGACTGTAACAACCAGTTGCTTACAATTTTTGTTACGTCGATTCCGTTTGGGTATTTGGATGCTAAAGATGCACCTCCCATGGATACAACATCGCCGGGAATGACTATAAAATATCAAAAATTATCAAACTTGACAGCATGTCAGTAGTCGTAGCTTCGCACAAGACCTAAAAATCTACATGAAAACTGTTTTAAACCTTTCTACAAAGCGAATCTGAAAGAAGTTACAAAAAGTTCACATAAAAATAATGAATTTCTTTTTCCCCAACCTAATATTTACAGCGTAGTCTTAGCATAACAACACAGGTTTTATTAATTTCGATCAATTTGACCCAGCCCACAGTTTTTGGCATGGCGTATTCTAATGTTAATGTCTTTTATAATTAAATATGATTACAATCCCCCAAAATAGTTTTGGCAATAAGATGAGAGATGTTGAAATGATGAAATGTGAAATATAAAGGTCACACAATATGATCGGAAAATTCTCCCTTCTTGATAACAAGAATGGGAATATCAATATCGAGATGTGATAACAGCTGTATGTTTAACATTTCTTAAGTTCTTTAGCCTGTTTGATTTATATACAAAGAAGGATCTCCACCTAGGTTTTGATTCATTACTGAACAAAAACTCAAAATGTTGACTAGTCATACAAAATAAAAGGCATTTACATGTTAATTTTCAATAGCAAATATGTTTTGCATTCTATGTTTCAAAGTGAGAAACCCAGCAAAAAAATATTTGATCTTTTGTTAAGGAATTTAATGATAAATCATTTAAATTTAGAAAAACGAGAACTTAATTGAAAGTACTTCTTGCAATTCAGTTGAAACTTCACATTAATGTAATGATATATTATATTGGTCAATAAAGTACCAGAGTACAGGCACAAAGTTTTTATCTTTAAAATGTTAATTGCATCATTTAAATAATACCTTTAATGTGATGTGGCTTGTACAGATGTCATTGAAGTTTAGTGGAAAAGTATTCCACACTATATTTTTGGATAAAATGCAGGATCTGTTTATTATTGAGCATAAATACAATCGTTTCATTAAACATTTCTCTAAAACTTATTCCTTTGCCTCAATATTTTGCATAAATGAGAAAAATTGTTAAAATTGAATTATAATAAAATTAGAATATTGCATGAAAATTTAAATCTTAAAATTTTGCAATTTAATAAAATTGGTATTTTAAGTGTATTTTTTTTTCTCATTGTAGACATAAGTGAAAGAGGATAAGAGTTCTTTTAACTTCAATTATTTTTTATATAGCATCATGTTTAATTCAAATTTCCGTAAATATATTGAGATTCACTTTGACTAAATGAAGTTTGAAAGAAAAGTCTTTTAACACTAATTAATACTGAATCCTTAGCTTTTTATTATTTTATAGCAAAAATATATTTTATGTGAACTTTGTTCTTAAGCCTTGAAAAATCTAACAATAAGAAAGATAAGTAAATATATGTAAAAAATAAATGTATTAATAATATTTAAAATAAGAAAAAAAAAAAAAAACAATTACAAAAGTATTTTTATGTATGCACGTCCTAACTTTGAATCATAATTGTTATCATGATCCTTGCCTGCAATATGATGAGTACAATAATAATATAATTTGAATATTTTGGAGCCAAATCTATATTATGAGCATAATTTTAAATTTTACAAATTAGCACAATTATGGAAATTGATCGACATTTTTCAGATCAACAGCATTGACACAACAAGTGTCCAGTTACTTTTGATTTGCGTCAACAGCATCGTTTATTTTCTCCTGGTTTTGCCAGAAGTTCCAATTTTTCTCAAACATTCTTAAATGTGAACAGATGACGTCTCAATCATGCGAAAATGTGAGCAAGTATTTTTTCATAAAGAGAAGGAAAATGTTCTTTAAGCTAAATTCATAAAAAAATGCAAAAATCATCTTTTTCTTTAAAGAATTTTACTTTTTATGCGCAGAACTTTATAGAAAAACTTTGTTTGTGAATGTAAATATGGTTTGAATCCCGGATTTTCCAAAAACCCGTCGTGCTCAATAATGGCGACTGGGACACATAAAATATGTTGTGGTCGCAATGTTTCCCAAGTTCCCATTCTAAATTGATATCTCTGGGGAGCCTTGGCTGCTTTCACTGACTTCCTCTCTCTAAATTGGAAGACCCAGACGGTGCTGCCATCTACGAGCCGATGTCGTTCTTCCACAATTGTAGAAAAAGGGGGCTGCTCTGCTAAAAAAAAAAAAAAAAAAAAAAAAAAAAACGGAAGGACCAAATATCAACATGTATAACAACAATATGCCAAATATCAACATGAATAACAACAATATGAAATAAAAAAATTGTTTATTTCCTAATAGCCGGAAACTTGTGATGTTAGTAACTTAAAAATAATATCTAAAATTATTTAATAAGAAGGAAACTGTACAATATTTGTCAGAGTTAAAAGCATTGCAATCTACTTATAATACTTTTAAAAATACCATTGATACATTGTTTTTCATTTATTATGTATTTATATTTATGTTGTTTTTCATTTATGATGTAAGAACTATTTAATTCATTCTTTATAGTCTTTGAAAAATCTTTACACAGACATCAGAGATTATTTTGCTTGTTTTCTATATTCTTCTTGCTAAGCGATAACCCAATACTTAGAATTCAGCCAATAATGAGCGGTTTAATAGTTCGATTTCCTCTTTCAGTGTGACTATTTTCAATAATTTAGAATTCTCTTTTAACTGTAGTACAACTGTAGTCAGAATTTACGTTAACTGAAACATTTTTAGCGGCTTCCAGGAAAAAAATGACTGTTGAATGAACAATTCAGACTCTCTTGTTAATCAAATTAAACAATCATTATCAGATATTCAAATTTTAATTTTAACTTCTTTGAAAATACAATATTATTTTTCTCCATCCTATTTAATTTAAAAATATAATAAAACATATTATTGATATGATTTCCTATTTTATTCCACAAAAAAAGGAATATAAGAAACAGATATATACTTTGTTTTGAACTCAATTTAAATATCTAATAATATAAAATTGGATATCAGATAATCAAAAATTTTAAAAAGTTTCCTTTCAGCCACGAAAGTTTTGTTTTCTGCTTCATTAGCTTTATTTATAAAGTCGAAATGTTTTTCGTAATGGATGCCAGTATTTTTCTAACCAAATCAGTCAACAGAAATGCTAAGAATTCATTTTCTGCAAAACGCAAACTCAATTAAATATCTATTTATTATTTTATATGATTTTAAGATACTATTTTTATTTTCTGATTGTAAATAATGTCAAATGATATACCCTTAATGTTTGACAGAAGACAATTTTATTTTTATCAACATTTTAGCCATCAATTCTCTCCATATAATGAATCGCATTCAAACATTTGGACAGTATATATGTTTAAACAAAATAAAGACATGTTTAACCAAAACAAAATCCTTTATTTTAAGGAAAACAATTCGTCTATTTTCTCAGAAATTTTCATATTATTTAAATAAAGAGACTGTAAAACAATGTCTTGCTCATTGTAAAAATAAAAGTTATTTTCAGCCTGTTACTTTAGTACACACCTTAGAGATGAAGAAGCATTCTTATATTGTAATGAAAAACAAAAGAAATGGAAACGAAAATTGAAGTAATGAACAGCAATTAAATGTTTATTGTTTTATAAATTCACGATTTTTCAAAGTTTTAACTAGAAAAATTTGTCCTTATTTATTCCCTTTGGTAAACTTTCTTTGAAGGATTAAATATTTTTTTCATCACACAACTACTTCTATTCCAATTTTTGATGTGGTTTTTACTTGAAATGTTTATGAATTGTCTATTAAATTTAAATTATTAATTTTTAACTTTGCCTAGAGAAATAAAGATTATTTATAAATTTTATTCCGCACATTCATGCAAACAAACCTCAAAAGGGAATTAAAATTGCCCTTTTTTTTCTTTCCTTTTTTTTCTTTCTTTTTTTTAATTAGTTTTTTGTTTTTTTTTACCTGTTTCTTGGTACTTATATGAGTGATACCATTAATCATAAAATTATTAAAACGCTTAAATACATCAAAAATTATTAATTAAATATTATATCAAAAACTTGAGCATTAATGATTCAATACATGGTTGGTTTCCCACATAATACGCATACGCTGTACAAATTAATAACAGTAAATAAACGAGTGGTACCATTTATTAAAAAATTACATAATGGAAAAGTAGTTTATAAAAATAAATACTTACTTACAGAATACAAGTTAGTGTTCAATGCAGTCTAAATGTTGATGATTTTAGGAACGACGTTTTCACAAGTCCATCAGATCTATTATAACTATACACGTCCTTATGAGAAACAGTATAACGCGTTTTCTTCAGCATTAAAGGCTGATAGAATTTAATTAGCACGTTCAACACTTGGGATTTACGTTTTTCGATAATCTAGATCATTTTACACATACTTAAATAGACAAAAAATATGCATTCCGTGTGATTGAATTTCTAATTATATTAGTATAGGGAAAAAGGTATCCATTATTATTTCGGTAGACGTTTGTAGTGATTGCTATCTCGTCAGGTATCTATCAAACAATTTCAAATTTATGCTCATTGGAAATGTGACATTTGACAGTAAAATATTCTCTTGCAATTTTTTTTTTTTTGATTTATTTAGTTATACAAGGTTTAAAAAATAAAAGACAACAAACAGAAAATTCGATACATTTTAGTTTTTCTTTTATAATAGCGAAAATGCAAACCAGGTGGCTAAAATTGTGAAAGGTATTTATCGTCCTATATATGACTGTAACAACCAGTTACGCACAATTTTGGTTTCGTCGATTCCGTTTGGGTATTTGGATGCTAAAGATGCACTTTGCATGGATACTACATCGTCGAGAATTTCTAAAAAATATCAAAATTTATCAAACTTGACTGCATTTCAGCAGTCGTAGCTTCACACAAGACCTAGAAATCTACATGAAAACTGTTTTAAACCTTTTTACAAAGCGAATCTTAAAGAAGTTACAAAAAGTTCACGTAAAAATAATGGATTTCTTTTTCCCAACCTAAGATTTTTAAGGTTACACATTTTCATTTTTAAGTAATTATAGTCTTTTTAATAATTTCGGCTTCTAATATACGCGAGGTAAATTAAATTGATTTACTTTTTAGTGTGCTTGAACAGATAAAATTTTCTCTAATCATTACTTATTATTAGTTTCAGAAATATTACAATATTGTAATATGTGTTATGTATAAAGTGATATGAAAATTACATTAATTGCGTTCCACTAATGCAGCAGAAAGTTTAGCTTTAACATCATATAAATTTTGAGCAATCATCAGAAAGATGTGCTCTACAAATTTTTTGGAAGACAAGGATTATTCTAGTGGAAAAATATTTATCTTAAGTGATATATGTTTTGTAAAAAATTCAAAAGTGTTTTTTATACCTTATAAAAATATTAGTATATTACATTAATTTTTTAGCAATTTGCTTTTAAGCTCAGCTTTTTCATACACAGCATGCTACATTGATGTTTAATCTCACAGGAAAAAAATTTGATTTCTCAAATTTATCGACTACATGAAATATCCAATATATGCATACACAAATGTAATATATAATTCCTATTATTGTACAGTAATAGACAAAATTCATACAGGGAATTTCACTGGGAAATTATTTTCTCGCCATTATGTTCTTTGCTTCTAAATGACTATGGACTATATGTGAAAACAATGACCAACTTTCTTAGACATACCATCCACTATATTTGGCTCTAAAAGCCGAAGATGACACACACGATTGCAATGAAGTTTTCATGAGCATAGGAACTGGAAGTAAAGTATAATTTTTAATTTTGATACATCATTTGAAATTAATTTGATTTTTGTGATTGGAATATAATGATATTTTCCAGGATTATGAGATATAATCCTTGAAATAAGCAAGAGGTATGGAATGTGGCAGACATAAAATAATGATGTGGGGACAACAAATGACACGAAAATGAATGATATAAGACAGAAATGATTGATAAAATTAAATTTCAGCAAAATAGGAATAAAGTGAAATAAGATAAATTTATTGTCATATGCAATTAAAAAATGAAAGAGGACGCCTAATATTCTAATAATTATATAAAATCTTAAATTTTTGTGTAATTCACTAAAACGTTCTGATTGCATTTAAGAAAACATTTTAATATAAAAATAAAAATAATCATATTTTAAACTTAGAGAAGAATAGAAAAAGTATAAATTACATTATTGAATAAAATCAAACGTAAAGCAGTGATTAATGTACAAAATTATATTACATAGATAGAATTTCTGACAACAATGAAATGCATGAATTAAACAAGGAATTGTTTTTGAAGAAAAAACAAACCTCATAAATAAGCAGAGATAAATGCCCTCATTTTTATAAGAATTTGTATTTTAAGAGCAACATAAATTTTAATTATGTTTTCATAAATGTTTTATATAATTTTCTAATTTTTGTCTCACAAGAAGAACTTAGTCTTAATGAAAATGGTATTTTTGTCATATTTTATATTTAGGCAGAACGCTAAATAAAATTTCTGATTTTTATTGAAAGGAAAGTATTTTAAAACATACATAGAAAGCGAAACATAAACTTTAATATCTTGTTTTGAGTAGAAGCATCTTTATAAGTTTAAATAAGTCAAGGCCATAGCTATATTTTTAGTTTTGGAATAATTTTATTAAATAAATCTATTAAAAATTAAATTTTTTGACATAAAAAAAAATTAAAAAATCTAACTAATATTTGGTCTCAAATATTTTATAGGAAAAAAGTCACATACCCTTTCTGGATTGTGAAAGTTTATCAGCAGAGATAAATTTTTATAAAATATAACCCCCAGAAAATGCGATGAAAACTGAATCTTCCATTTTGATTGTTTTCTGCTGCATTTCATTGTCTTTCAGTTTTGAATATTAAAAATATATTTTAAATTGCAATACTTTTATTATATATATATAT
>JAPDSC010054828.1:0-20882 GCA_026290005.1 Latrodectus geometricus
ATAATTTCTTTAAAGAGAAGAGCAAATTACTTTAAAATTATTTACTATTTAATAAAAAATGGTCTAAAGTTAACATCAATTAGTGTTTATCAAAAATATTCTGAAGAGAAAAGCAGAAGATATTCTACAATATTTCACAAGTAAAAAGTATATTGTCTTCGTAATGTAAATTTAATTTCATTGTAAAATGCTTTTAAAATTTCATTATGAAAAGTGAATAAATTATAATTGGAAATTATGTGAATTACAATTTTTATAATTATAGGTTTTAAATTCACATTTTACATTCAAATACCTTAATGATTGCCTTTAAGGTAGCGTTTTAATTACGTACATTCATTAGAAACCTAGAATTTTTAAACGTAAGAGACTTCTCAAACGAAAGAGAATTTTAAATATTTAAAATTATTTTGCAAATATAAATCAATTTTTTATTTTAATCCAGAAATTAATATAGATTTTCATAAATTTCAAACTACTTCAAAATATATGAATTAAAATTAGATAGTTCATTGTGCCTACTATGTAGCTATTTGAATTTAAGGGTAAGTAAATTCAGTCTCTACATTTTTATAAACTAATCTTATATTCATTACAAATGAAATAAAGTCAAAGTGTTTATATTTACATATAATTTAAAATTGTTCCTATGTAAAGAATATATATTTCATTTTTTAAATTATTTTTTTTGTTTAAATTCTGTGAAAAGGAAATAATTTCATGTACCTCACCTGTTTTATTTTTAATGCAATGTTGGTTTGCTAAGGTAAACATAAGTTCATTATGAAAATATCGTGAATATTTTTATTTATCTAAAATTATAATTCATACAAATGAAGACACGCTTATAAAAAATGTAAGGAAAGGAACGAAGTTAAATTTGTAAACTTTTAAAGTCTCAATCAAATTGGGCAGCAGAATTTTGTGTAGCTTCACAATTTAAAAATGTAAATTATTCCTAAAGATAAAAATTTCTTTCTTTAGTATAGTAATAATTTTCTTTCTTTAGTATAGTAAAATAAGACAAGTAAACTTTAAGAATCTTTTATTTCAAATGATGAAAAAATATGGAATTCCATTTTAAAAATTTAATTAACTTACAATGAAATTGTTTGTTAAGAATACCAAGAAATTACCTAAACATGAATCCATATGCTAAAATCACATACTTTCTCCAACTCTTCTATATTTTACTAATTTCATAATATTATTGAAAATTTCTTTGAATGAATTTAAATATTTGAAAATTTATTAAATATATGTACTCATAATATTAATTAAATCTTAGAAAAACAGGAAAAAATTAATTTTCTCGGCAGATAAATTTCCTTGTGGCGTCATTAAAATACCATGTTTTTGTTAAATTTTTATGATATTTATTAAACTATCACATAAATTAACATTTTATAAAAAATTTTCTAATTAGTTTAGTTTATGTTTCTAACCTTTAAGAGTTTTATGTTTCTAACCTTTAAGTAATAAATTTAATATGCTAAGAATTCATTGATTCCTTAAAAAATAATTTATTGTATACAAAATAGCAACACTTTTTCTTTTCCTCTAATGCAATTTGTGTTTAATTTATTTAAAAATTTTGAAATTTTATGAGAACTCAAATTAGCTTTTAAGTCAATTTGTAATATTCTTACAATTTTAAAATTACAATCTATTTTGGAAATGTTTAATAAAAAGTATATAGTTTGAAATAATGGATTTACTTCAATTTGCATTAATTGTGAAAAAATATGCTTTCGGTTTAGTTTATTTTCATTTACATTTTTTAAATTCCAAGGAATATTAATCAATTCACCTTTATGTAATATCCTTATTCATATGAACTATATAATGAAGAATAATATTTAAATACGAGTCTAAGTACATCTTTTTATTCATTTGAAAAATGATGTAGTGTAGGAATTAAAGTAATTCTTAAATTCTGACAAAGCATATCTTCTTCTATTATATATAAATATATTTTCAATATTTTTTTATAAAAATAATACCTAATACGTAAATACAAAATAATATTTTTAGTTTACCGCTTTAAATAGAGAAAAGTTAAATTTCAAGTCAATTCGTAAATTATTATTCTCTTCGGTCGAGATCTCACTTTGAGTAAAACTAAATGGAGTAGATCAAAGCAGAGTGTGTCCCTTTGATGGCACACAAATCCAAGTTAAAAAGTGAATAAATTCA
This sequence comes from Latrodectus geometricus, assembly GCA_026290005.1. Classification (NCBI taxonomy): domain Eukaryota; kingdom Metazoa; phylum Arthropoda; class Arachnida; order Araneae; family Theridiidae; genus Latrodectus; species Latrodectus geometricus. The sequence goes on from JAPDSC010054828.1 coordinate 2,197, forward strand.
TCTAGAGGGAAAATATCTCAGAGAACTTGATTTGTGTCAAATCCAAAATTCTAATTCAGGTGAATTATATATTTTGAGGCATTTTAAATTACATTTGAAATGCATGCTAACTGCTTATTAATTATTAATTTAATGTGTCAGTATTAATTAATTTGGGCATATATTGAAATAATTCATTTTTTAAATATCCGCAAAATATTTTTGTTATTTCATAAGAAATATGTAATTAAGTTAAGAATAAATAACACTTTTTTCATGCAAATTTTAATTACGCTATTGAATATTTACATTTGAAATGTAAAAATCATAAAAATTTTTGATCATATGGCTTTCTAATCCAATATCGTCCAATAATTACCCCTACGACAGTAAACTTTATTTCTGAAACATTTCACCAAATTTATTTCCAAAAGAAAACACATTTTTGTGTTTAAATATAAAGTAGAACTTAAGTGATATAATTTATAAGTGTATAAAAGTTTTAACATAGAATAAGCAACTACATAATTGTGTATTATTTGGGTATTTTAAGCTTTGGATAACTTGAATATGCTACCATGTGTAAAATCATATGAAGTAAATTTTAACTTGATTAAAAAAAAACTAGTGAAGTAATAATTTCAAAACGTATGAAACTTTTATATCATTTATAACAGATAATTTAAAATTAAAAAATTGAAAATTAGAAAATATATTCACATTTTATATCATTAATAACTTTTTTCTATAATTCAACAGGTTATATAGGCATATATAGCAAAATAAATCGAATAAATAAAAGATAAACATAAAAAACTAGTTAAATAATAATTTCAAAATAAATCAATATTTTATATTATTTATCAAACATAATTTGAAATATTAATTGATGTTTTCTCAACGGGATATAAGCATCCACATCTGAATAAATAAAGTAAAAAATCAACATAAAAATCTAATGGAATAATAATTGCCAAATATATAAAACATTTATATCAAATATAGTTTGAAACTAAGAAATTGGAAATCAGAAAAATATTCATGTTTTTCTTGGTGGAAAAAAAACATGTAACATATACTTGAGGAGGGATATAATTGATTGTTGTTATTGCTTATAAGAGAATTTCCTCTAGTTACTAATAATAAATAATTTAGATAACAATACATGATTAATGAAGAAAAATATATTAACAAACATATTGATATGTTGCAATATGGCAAAATATAAATGCTTTTAAGAATAATCAAAAACGAGTTAAAGAGATTCAAGGGAGTAAACTTAATTTATTTCCAAAGGATTAGTTTTAATTTTAAAAAAATTAAATTAAATTGTAAGAAAAATATTTGCGGAAAAATGAAAAATTGTTAAAAAATAAATCAAGTTAGAAGGTAAATAGATTAAATTCTACATCTGTAAATAATTTCGTAAGCTAAGTTTACAAGTGAAGAAAATATACAAGTTGTTAAAAAATGATGAAAATCTAGATCACAAAAATTAAAATAAAACACCATTATAATTAAGGAAAATTGAAATAAATATATCATGTATACTAATATAATTAATCTTAAGAATTACATCCAAAATAAAGTAAATAAATTTAGGTAGAAATATATTTTTTACTTTGAGGAATAAATAAATATTTATATAAAGAAAACAAATAGGAAATAACAACAAGTACTGTAAAATTATTGATTTTGAACGAAGTGGATTTTATATTGAAAATTAGGAAAGTGGGAATCAATTTAAAAGTCAAATAATAATAAATGAAAAATAATCCCAATATTTACTTCTATAAAGATTATAAGCAATTCAATTTGAAAATTGAAATAAGATTTTTCTTTGATCTTGGCAGACAAATTTTTAAATCATAAAAGAAAACAAATACCTAATTTTAATAACTTTCCTTAACATCAATTTTGAAATATATTTATACTTAGTAAGGTGGATGAATAATATATGTATTTGCATATTAATGAAGGACAAATAACGGTTTTCAAATAAAGTCCTGAGATAATAATCGAAGTAATAGGGGGATATTGTAAATTAAATTGCTCTCATTTTTTTCTTTGCCTGATTTGATTTCTGGATATTTTAATCAATTGAAATCGGAAGTATGTTGCTAAAGTTGTTTTTTACTTGATAATTTCTTTTTTCATGGATTCCTTTCGATGTTAATAAGTACCGTTTGTTTTATTTATAGGAAAAAAAAAGTTAATGAGTTTTTAGAATTTATTAATTTTACATACATTAATATTCCAACAAATTTTATCATATTTCCATAAAAACTATAAAATTTTATTAAAATAGAATTGCATAGCCCTTCTGCAACTAGGATAAAAATACAAATATAGTATAATGTTTTTTCCCACTCCAACAAATATAGACTGATAAATGACGATATTGCTTACCTCTGCATTATTATGTTATTAAAATAAATTTTAATTGTATCTAAAATATGATAAAACACATGACAAAACTAAGTCCAAACATTTTATAAAGGGTATGATCGAATAATTTTAAAATGAAAACTTTAAGCAAATTAAAGATAATTGAGAGAAATAAGCTAAACTAAATGTCATTAGCAATGTGTGGGTAATGATTTTGCACTACTGACTAGATATAATTTTTGAAATCAGTTAAAATCATTTGTTATTAAAAATCAAAGAAAAATATAATGTATTTGTGAATGATGACAAGGTAAAACAAACGAACAAAATTTAAATTTTAAACTTTATTTGTTTTTAGAAGCAATTTTACTTGAAAAAAATTATCAATATTTCTAAAAATGTTTTAAAAAACAGCATAACTTTTAGTGATTTCATAATTATAATAATCAGATATAAACACAATGTACAAATGTTCTTACAAACTTGTAGTATAAATATGTATGAATTTCAAAGCAAAAACTAAAAATTGTATCTTATGATAAGTATAATTTTGTAATAGTATCAATTTTATGTTACTTGTTATCTAAATACATTTCCTTTTATACTTATAGATAAGCAAAAAAACATTTACAACTGCTGATATAAATAAGTATCAAATTTAAAAAGTTTATATAATATTATTAATTACAATGAAATATTTTTAATTACATTAATTATTGATAAATTCATATTTAATCAGTTTCAACTTACTTTTTATTCCAAATGTTGCTACTTTGGAAATAAGACGCATTTTTTTATTTCCTACTTAGAAATACAAATTGAAATTCAACTTAAAATGAATAAATTTTTAAATGTTGAGTCTTCAATTAATTTACAATAATTCAATTGTTTGTGCTAATTCTATTATTATGAACGTATTATTTTATGCATAAAAAAAGATTTTCCGCTTATTTGAACTATCCTATAATGTTAACCATTTTTCCAAGAAAACATACGGATGCATTTCAAAATGTCACTCGAAAAGGGCGGAAAGAATGGTAAGTGCACGTAGTTTGAATCCGTAGAAAAAGATGGTTGAAGAATAAATAAACGAACGCGGCGTATTTGTGGATGTAATATCATGTCAAATAACACTCGCAAGGAGAAGGACCAAATTTGCTCACAACATAAAAAAGGTGGCTGCGTTTAAGCCTCTTCTCTATAAAACGAGAAAAAGGAAGATAAGTAAAAAATATGGTACGTTAGTAAATTCTTAGAACTATATAGAAGTATATATATTAAACTTTTCATAGTTATACCATTGTTTAATTTATATTTCTCTGATGATATTAAAATGTCGTTAATTTATTTGTGTTAGCGTTTTCCTCGTTTTTACGTTTTGTTAACCTCAGAGAAAACTATTCTAAGCAAAAATTATTTAGCATAATTTTTGAATAACGAAAGATTAATTTAATCTCTGGAGAGAAAAACAAACTCAAGAACCTAAAAATATTAATTTAATTTAGTTTAATGCAATTATTTTTGTATTATATATAAATCCCTGTAACATAAAGATGATTTCGAGATTTTCTATTTTTATAAAAAAATGTTTTTCAAAATCCAGAACTACATAAAAGCATATCGTAATTCACTTTGCTAAATGAATAATTAAATATTTTCAAGTATTTATCATATAATTTTGAAAATATAGGCAATTTTTCTGTGAATTTCATAAGAGTCTTATTCCATTCGAAGAGATTCAGTATAGTTTAAAAGTTTCTATTTTGGCATATGATTACATGAAACTGTTTGATGATAGAAATAATATTTATGATTTCCAAAGATAATTTGAAGCTAGATTAATATTTTCAGGAAAACTTATGATGTAAAATAGTATGTATTCATGCATAGCAATGAAAGAGAAAAAACATGTCTAAAAGACAACACAACAGAACCAATGAAAAAATAAAAACTTAATAATGCTCATGAAAACAGAAGAAATTTTAAAAAATATTTTCAAAGTAATATGAAAGAGTATGTGTGATATATTTAAATAAAACTCGAAATCATATTCTCCAAACTAGGAAATGAAAGCTATTGATACGGAAATGAGTTTTTGTTTTGCAAATAATCAATGCCAGAGTACTTCTCAAAAAGTATAACTCTTTTCTGTATTGAGCAAAATAGATTTTGGTTTTGTTAAAATTGATTCCAAATGCTTTAATTTTTAAACGTCATATCACACCCAAAAAATGAAAAAAATAATCTTACTTAAGACGAAAGCGTTTACTGCGTTAGGAATAATGTCAAGAAACCAGTAAACTACGGATGTATTGCATCAAGTATAACCACCAATGTGGCTTGATATACCTGGCAAATCTCTCATCATCTTCTTTAATCTCATATTATCAACTGCTGCCAAGGAGAGTCAGTCAAGATATTCAAGAAACTTATATAAATTGCTAAGTATGCCTATTACTTTGGCAAATAACTTAAATCAACACTCTTGTTAATTAGTTATTATCAACCATTTAACATTAATTCAATCATAATAACAGACATTATCAACTGTCCCCTGCTTAACTTAACTTCTCGACTACCCTACTTTAACTACCCAGTTGAGCAAAATTAAAACATGTCTATACTCCTTGATAGGAAAGAAGAAATTATCATAGTGATCTTCATTCAATGTGGTCTAAGAGCACGCACTAAATTAGATCATTTATATCTAATTTAGTGTGTGCTCTTATAATTATCTCTTATATTTCTAATATTTAAATATCTCTATTTTAATATATCTCTTATATTTGTCTCTATCTTAAATAATCCTTTTCTCACTTGAATTTCATCATGGTATTCTTCAAGATAATTTCTCTATATCTACTATTTACTCAGAAAATATCCTTATTTTGGTAGTTTTCCGTTCTTCTCACTTTAATTGTATACATGCCGTAAGCCATGTAAGGTTAAAAACTGCATAGAAAGCACGAATTGTTATGAAATTGTATAAGCCGCAGATGGATATACTAATCACGAAGCAAGTTGAAAGCTTTTGATTTCCATTACCTATAAAAACCCCATCACTAAAGATATACCGGTAATCTCCCAATTTATATTAGTAAATCAGAACTTTTCAGCAACAGCATGTGAATCAAATGATTTATTGCAAAATTTTGTTCATGATTTGGGAACAGCATTCTAGAAATTTTTTCTTATTTTCAGGGACCTTTTATCAATCACCTGACAAACCTAGGATAAGTTTGCAGAGAACGTTACTATACTAGTGTATGATTCTGATAAAAGTGTTTTCTAAGTAGAACTTATGAAACAATGAGCCATATTTACGAGTAGCTAGAACAAAATCTAAAAATAATAAAGTTTTTTTTTCCTCAAGTTTACTAGCAGTTTTATCCCAATTACAAAGAGAGCCACAGTTCACTCATTAAAGTCTATGCGTAAAGAATGAAATGCTGATTCCATTGCTTTGAATAAAGTCTGTTGTGTCTAAATATTAAAGTAAATAACATGAAATGAGAGCTAAGATTGAAGTCGTAGAGGGTACTTTTGCTTCCAGATGATGTAAAATAATTTTTTTGACAGATGGCAAATGGCACTTATGAATTGATCAGCTGGTGTTACCAATGAGGAAATGCTCCATCTATTCAGCTCGATAAAAATTCGTGCAAAAGAGCTGAACACTAGGACACTCGATATTTATTTCAAGACACAAATATACTATCAATGTGCATCCACCGTTTGAAACTTGTCTGTCTTGTTTAACCAAGCAAACTAATGCCAATCTTGATAAGTTTACAAGATCAGATTCAACGCAAAAAAAATGTATGAATTCCAAAATAAAAATGAATAATAATAATACAATAAAAAATTGTATCTTATGTTAAATCAAAAAAATAATAAATAAATAATTAAATTTTAAAGAAAACGCCCCTGGAATGGGCTCTGAGGAAATGAAACAAAATTAGCAACACAATGGCATTTTCTATTTCTTTATTCACATTTTGTGCAATAACAATAGTTTCGTATGACTGTCAACAAAATCTATGATGTTACAAAGATGACACACAACATCTGTCTTTTCAGAGATTGCTGTTGCATACAACATTATAAAATGAACTTCTTGACATATAGAATACCTGTTTTCAACAGGTCACTTAAACATGTAAGTGATGATGTTGGAGTAGACAAATCATACACAATGCTTTCAAGTAAACCTTTACCAGTGAATTTCAGAATAGATTATAGTAAAGAACATAGTATTTTGCAAATGTCTCATTAAAAAGGAGACTGACTCGAAAAGATAAAAGGTGACTGGTACATTTTTCAGTCACATTTTGGGTGAAATTCTTTACAGAAATGCAATGAAAGGTAACATGAATTCGAATTTTGTCATGTGCCTCTAAACAAAATCCAACATACTGTGACTCTTTACTTTTAAACTACACATCACAAACTTATTCATTGGAAACTGCATGCAGTATCATTGTTCATTGCATGCATGATCATTGGAAACTGCATGCTCCCAATGATCATGTTCCCTTATGAACTCGAATTATCTCATCTTCTGACATATATTGGATTATTTTGCTATTCTATAATGAACTTTCTGAAATACATCATACCGTTTCCATTATATTGAACTCAGGTTATTATGTAGAACAACGTAGGAACTTTACTTCATTTCTATGTTCCTCAAACAGTGGTTGACTACTACCATTGCATAGATTTGTTAGTCCTGAAAGGATTGTTTGCATCTGACCAGGACAGCTAAAATTTCTCTATAATTCTTCCCATTGGTTCTTTTGTTCAGGGTTAAGATAGGTCTTGCAGAAAACCATAGAATGGTTGCCCTTATAATGAACGATATGCCTCAATATTTGACAGTTCGAAGGAGATAATCGTTATCACATACGCTAGTGCAAAAGTACTGCAAACGTGAACTCGTCTTAAATAGAAAAAAGTGTTAAAGCATTCGTAGCATAAAAATCAACTTTTTTTAAATGTAAACTTGCTTTATTACAGTTTTTCATTTTCACGGTTTAAAAATACACTTCAATACCCATCATGTTTAAGAAATATCAGCCACACTAAAACTCTGTTAATAATAGACATTTTTTGTATTTTAAATATATTGCTTTTAATACAATTTCTGTAAATTTTATTATAAACTCACAATAATCTTTACACCTCTTAAATGACTGGCGGCCGCACACATATAACTATGAATAATTTAAAACGGGAAAGAGAGACAGAGATCATGGTGATAATTTTTAAATTCTTTGAAAGAAATGAAAAATGAAGTGGTGAGAAAGATTGTATTGTTATCTTCATTCGTACACACACATACATACAATGTTTTTTTAATGACAAAGTAGATAAATTATTTAAATTTAAATAAATAAAAATTAAAAAAATTAAAAAAAATAATAATTAATTTAAATATAAATAAAAAAAAAAACAGGATAAACAGTTTGGATAAGATTGACAGGCAATTTATCACCAAAAAATTCAAATTATTATTACTTGCATTTGTGAAAATCACCAATGACGACACATCTGGAATTTTTGGTGTATTATTTTATGCCGGTGCTTAGAGATCTTTTATAAGAAAAAATAATGCGTTAAAACTAGGATTAAAAACTGTAAATAAAGAAATGATGATGAATAATGGACCTATTGGGTGCAGAGAAACTAAACAAGAATCTCATTATGTCGACAGTATTACATTACAAAATTTGTGTTCAAATTTTAAATACAACTTATCAATTATGTACAAAAAGAAGCTATGTGATGCAATTCCGCCAGTAGAAACTACTGATAGTGATCCAAGCAAATAGCAGATTAAGACTTAAGAGTCTTCAAAAAGGGAACACTTGGTGGAGAGAGTTGAGACCATCCAAGGATTAAATCTGTTAGAAATCAAAAAATTTAAAAAAAAATTGCCATTCGTTGCTCAAGATGCTCAAAGGGATAACGCATTTATGCCCTGTACCCAATGATTCAAATTCCTGTAAGATCACATTTCATCATCCTAAGTCCTAGATTTTGTCATTAAAGCTAGTTCACGTGTTAGAATTCCCATTAGACTTAATTTATAACTATTGTTGCAATTTATAATATTTTAAAAATTGCAAGGTTTGAAAATGTTAAATTAATACTATCAACAACTCAATCCTGATACGAATAGGTATTTTTTGTGTTCCATTAATATACCAATTCTAATAAAATTTTTCTAAATATCATCAACAATTTTTTTTTTCATAAAAAATTCATAGCTGAAACTTTATCATATCGGTCTCTTCCACAGAGTCTGAGTTTCCGTTCACTATTTGCACGTAGCTGTTTGCTGTACTATGCGAATGTTGGCATGAATTTAAACTCCATGGTTCTAGAAACAACTGAAAGTAGCAATGTTTTGGTCGCTTTTGTTCCAGCTAGGTGGGATTTTTTTGACACAATTTTAATACAGGTAATCTAAGAGGCATGGCATTTTAAGCTTCAGAAATTTGTCTAAGATTTTTACAGAACCTGGATAAAATTAAATTATGCTACTGGAAAGTATACACATTTCTATGGGATATATAAACTGGTAACTTTTAATACTTGCAAAACGCTTTCAAATATGTTATTTTCATTAAGAGGTTTACCCATTATTTTGATTATCACTTGTACTCGGCGAAAACTATGAAAATTTAGAAGACCGTGTTTTATGGAGAAACATAGATTTTGTTCAAATAATATGTAAAGCTCATTTTTGTAATAATTTAGTAAATAAAATACATATATACCATAATTTATCCTTCTTTTCAAATTGCATACCTATTTCTTTCTTTCATTAAAAATATTATCAAGAGTTTTTGTATAAAAATACTGTTAATTATCCAAATATTCAAATTTGTAAACATAGTATCTGTGATTTTATTACTTTAAGTTCATTAACAATATTATGTGAAAAATTACGCAAAAATTTTCATTGAAAATTTAAATACTGTGCTTACAGCAATTCTTTTTCTTTGTGATGTATTTCAATTCACAATTTTTATTGAATAAAAGAAAATTGCTTAATACTGATTCACACAATATGTTCTAATGATGCAATTGAAAATATTGAATTATTTTTTAATCAATTAATGTCTGAAGCTACATCATTGGATAATTTCTTAAAAACCAGAAATTATGTAATCTTTTCATGAGAAATTATGAAAATAAAACGTAATTGATATTGTGTTTTTTTACAACTAAACTTACAGTGCGTGAGTCATATGAAAAACGCTTTTTGGATGATTTCTGAAACAAGTTACAAAATTTTCATATTTCTAAAATGTCATCCGAGAGAAAATGGAGAGTTTGACACAGAAATTAGCAAGAACTTATTTTTAAAAAAATTGCCAAATATTTACAGTACTGTCATCCCTGACGCAATTTTTCACATTTGGGGATAAATAACATTTTCTGGCAACTCAAAAAATTACGACCAATTGTAGATGAGAGATTCCGACCAATCGGCAATATTTTTCAATATTCGGTACAACTTTGATATACCCCCCAAAAAATTACGCGCCAAATCTGGCACTCCCAACGAACTTTTTAGTGTTACTGTTTCTTATTTTGGTGTAGCCAATTTAGAATTTTTCAGCTTTTAGGTTTTTGCTGTTGCCAAATTTAGTATTTTCTTGCATTTTGTACTTTTTTTTTTTTTTTTAAATATATTTTAATTATTTATATTTAGCGAGAATCCATCTTGGCGCGAAAAACAGGTATTTTGCTTGGCGAGAAAAAAAGTTGCCAAATTTCCGATTTGGGGGAGTATATTAAAGTAGTTCCCAATATTCTGTTTATTTTTAAACCTAGTTTTATAAAACTATAGGGTGCCCTTTGGTGAACTTGCTGATTTTTTGGCGCCATTCCTTGTTCGCGCCGATTACAGTGCAAACAAGTAATCAAACAGATAAACAAATCAGAGCTTCCACTATGGATCTAAACCAATCAAAACACGAGTCGTATTTGCCCAGCTTGGCGATCACAACTTGGCGAGAATCAAAGGGGCACCCTAAAGTATAGTCTAACACCTAGCTTTCGCAAAATGGCAAGATTTTTAGAGAATTTTTGAAAAAGTCACCAAAGGTGACCGTACAATAAATTTCTACAAAACATTTATATTATCTTATAAAAGATACATTCATTATTTTGGAATTTAAAAAATAAATATTTAATATTTTATTACAAATTATTACACAGCATATATTGCTTTTAAACAAAAAAATATTGACAATTCAAAATTTATTTCTGAAGATTAATGATCTGAAGATTTTAATGGTAAACATTTATAACAAAAAATTTAACAATATCAGAAATATTTGTCTAGTTGCCTAGCAATTTTATTTATAAGAGTATTACGTAAAAACTTGATTTTAATAATCATTTATAAAAATCCTTTTAAAAATATATTATTATTTTACCAGCAGTGTCTAAGTTTAGAAATATTTTTGATGAATATTTTTACTTTCAAGCTTTGAAACTCCCAAAAATATCTTTATTATTCTCAAAATATATTTTACATTGATCTATTTGTATACATCTTCTCTTAAAGTTAGTAAGTGAAAATTTTTATATTAAAACGTAAGTCATTATTCTTAAATTAAAGAAAAATTTGTCAGCCATTTGAACTCATACCAATTAAATAAATTCTCCCTGAACAATGAAGATCAAGTTGAACCAAAGATATTCACATTATTTACGGATAAATAGTTATTAAAATAGATTGTAATTATGTAATCAATAGCATGACAATCGCCAATGCTACTCGTCAAGTCATAACTGTAGTAAACTACTGTTTTGAATCCTTTGTTTCATTGAGGTACGTAATTATGTATACATTTCTAATTTTTCTGATAAATTATTAATTTCATAATGTATTATATTTCATTAAAATACGTTTTTTTCTAAAATGTTGAAAATTTTCAATTTTCCGAGAAGGTGCCATTATGTGACTATAAATCACAAATATCTTTTTGTGGATTGCGTGTACATGCAAAATATTGGTAGATTCAGGGGATCCACAATGTAGGAAAACAAAAGATTGAAAAACAGCTCGCAAAACGTTTTGCGTTATATCTAGCAGAAGTTATTTGGTGGAAAACATTGAAGCAATGAAATTCAGTAGACATTACTTTGAAAACAATTGCCCAAATATGGAGGATGAACTTATTAATATTTTTTGGTCTTGTCTACAAATTTGCCACCTGGGGCTATAGAAGAGTACCAAAAAATGTCCAGTTTAATAATTTAAATTTAATGTTGATATCAAATATGTTATCATGAGTGATATGGTATATTAATTATTTGGTTAGATTATACTTTAGGGTGCCTCTTTGATTATCAACAAATTGTTATCGCGATTGATAGCCAAGCTGGGCAAAACCCAATCGTATTCTGATATTAACAGAGCAACTGATTGTTTTGTGCAAAAAAATTGCTATCAAAATCAATATCCAAACGAAAATCACCATGTTTGCCAAGGGGGCACCGTAAAATATAGTTTTACCAATTATTTTTGTAAGACTTACAGAAATATTGTTTAAACTCATTGTCATAATATTTCTACATAATTCAACTTGCATAGCATATTCTCAGATTGGTAGGATCTGGAAATTGTTATTTCGTTAGTAATTATTGGTAATTACCGCATCAACAAGAACAATAAAAACACGAAGAAAGAACCCAATCCATTAGCAAAAGCAATAATCCCAAAAAATAGTAAAATTAATATTTTTTTTCATTTTTACTTTACAAAACGATGTTATATACATTTTAAAAATAAAATAAGTCTTAAATTAATATTTAAAGTAAAAAATCTTTTCAGATTACATAATTGATATTGTTTTCTTTTACACTGCGGTTAGTGCATATTGAAATTCAAATGTCATATTTGGTTTTAATTTTTGATTGAAATAGAATATTTAAATTTACTTTTTCTGTAATTATTACACATGCATGCATACACAAGTGAATACACACTCACACCCACACACACACACAGTGAAAATGTGCTTTAGGTCCCCTACTTGGCACGTTTTCAAAATCGCTAATGCCATGGTGAAACTTCTACCACTATTTCAAAATGAAACTTATTTAGCTACCAATAAAAAGGCTAAAACAAAAGAGTAATTAATGAGCAAGCCTGAAGAAACGCATCAAATTCGCGAGTAGGTGACTTACAGCGCAATTTAACCCACACATACATATATATATTTATATATATTGACGAATAAATATGATGTAAGTCTTTTTTTATAAAATTATCATATAAAATCCAAAAATACTTTTTTTTATTTTATTTTGTGTTTTTGAGAGCAATTATTAGCATTCACTATATGCACTATCAGGGACATCCTTCAATAGGCCAGCCTAATCTTTTATGCAATATTCCTATTGGTCGAACATCCCGGCCGTACTTTTCTAATGAATAAATTTGATTATTTGCCAGCCATCCTATGTGTCGAGATGACGTTTCTGGATATTCGGGGTAATCTACAAAGATATCCATGTCACCCTTTTTTGCAGTAGGAAAAAAATTCACTCTTTGGAAATCTTTTTGTAACTGTCTGTACTTATTGATCAGAAAGCTCCATTCCTTTTCCCATTTGATAGTAATGTTTGTTTCATTTTCGACCCACTGTTTCCAAACGGCATCCGGATCTCCTTTGGTTTTCTTAGCAATATCTTTTTCATCTGCCATTACAATTATTCTTAATTATGTATCTAAAATTTAACTTTTTTCTAGAGTTATATAGTACGTTTATTATTTCAAGTGTTTATAATTCACTTGAAAAATCTAAAAAAAAGTAATAAAATGCGATTCCAATTTAATTATTTTTGTTATATTTTGGATTTTTTCTATGCAAGCAATATGATTATGTTTACCACGTAACTTCTAGGTTTTAGTTGCTTGTTATGGTCAACATTGTTTTAGTATGTAAACACTATCAAGTGACGATGTTAACATCTGAGATCAATAAATGTAAATTTCTGACTTTCGCCAAATTAGTCAGAGAAAATGTTTATTTTTTGCTATAATCAATCAAAACAAGCGTCATTTATCATTCCATTTTTTAAAGATGATATTTGTATGTACTCATTTTTGGTTTACCGTATTTTTGATGAATGTAGGACATATTCATCTAAAGTTAAAAAAAAATATCTATTTTATACACACATAGAAATTTTTCAAGCAATTGTATATATTTTATTAACATTTTTATTTCTATTAATGTACTTATATAAGAAAGATACTATCGTATTGCAATATTTTTATCTAGAAGCAAACTGATCCATAATTATAAAGATAAACGACGTATGTATTAAAAAATGGATGAACTTTTTTGGAAATAAAAATGAAATCCTAATAATACTTGATAAATAATAATAATTAGCAAATTTTATAAACTGAGATAGATAGTTATAAATATGTAATAAACAGTGTATTTTAAAAGGTAATAAAATTGATGTGGTTCACATAACTCAAAACATTTTAAGGAAAATATTACTTGATAACATGCATAATAAAACAAAAATTGGCTAAATAAATAATTTTAGTCCAAACTCACCAAAGGTATTAACCAGTAGAGTGTGAAGCAAAGTTTGATGATTTTTTTCCTTAACAAAAAATTTACAAAAAGCAATTAATCACTAAATCTAAGTTATTGGTGGAGATGAATTAATGCATTATGTAAGTTTTTAGATAAAAATGTTTTAAGTTTTAATTTGTGCCATTTATATTTTATTTTGTGTTTGAATTATGCAGAAACATTGTGCTATTCTATATCACTGGGGTTTATTACGTATTTGATATAGATGAAATCTGAAAAATATATAACAGTGAGAAAACTTAGTAATTTTTTTGACACACACACTCAAATTCAGAATTATATTTAAACATTTAATCATTGCTACACTACTCTGTCATATTTTCTCAAAGTTCTATTTAGAATTTTGTTAATGGAATGTGTTCCCTTTTTTCAGATTTAATTTATTTTGTATTTGTATATTTTGCAAAGTAAAGAGAAATCTTTATTTTATTGAATATCTGCTTCTTCTTATAACTGTATACCTAAAGATCTCCTTTTCATATAATTTACTGTCGAAAATAAATTGCTATTTTTGACTGCAATATTATACTTTCAAATAAAAATGTACAATCATTTGAAACAATGTTTAAAGTTTCTTTAATTTAGCAACACTTATTAATGAAAAACATTTATTCCGCAAAACTATTATTGCACTAAATAGATATGCTAAAGTCTGTGTGGAAGCACTGTACTTAAAAATATTAAATACAAAACCATTATATTGTTAGATGTTAAATAATCAACTTTTTCCTGGGATCATAATAATTTTTAGAATTTTTACTCTCAGCAAAATTATATATCCAACTATAAAATCCCTCAAATGCACTAATAATATAAGAATAAAAATTTGTGTTCTAAATATATTAAGGGCTCTTATTGATACTACAGATGATTAAAAAGTATAATATTCATTTTAAAATTATCTTAATTTTTGAACGAAATTTCTATTTTTATTTAAAATATTTGTTATCTATAGGATTATATAAGCAAATAAACTTCCATAAGAAATACGCAAATTAAATAATTCTTTTATTATTTAACTTTCGTAACAAAATTGCAAATAATAAACATGAAAACTTAATCCACAGTTCTATTGTTGTTTTTGATATTATTTTATTTTTTCTTTTCTTTTTTCTAAGATGTTTATAAAATCAAAAACATCTTATGTAAAATTCATATTAAAAATGAATTTACATACAAAGGATTTTGGAAAAAGTGTTTTACAGTTGCAAAGATCAGTTAATCAATAAACATACACACTAATATTTTTCAAACCTTTCGGCAATTTGGCTGCATACAATTTAACGATTCAACATAAAATGTAAACAATAAAATAAAATAATAAGTAAGATCAGTTCTGAGAAGTAAAATAAATACTAAACCTTAGAGATTTTTTTTCTAAATAAAAACATTTCATTGTTTACATCTCAATATTTCAAATGATATTTTATAAATTTTTAGCCATATTCAGAATCAATAAAGTAGAAAATATATCACACATGCATGCACTTTTTGAAAATATTTGTATTCATAGGAAGAAACAGAAAATATCATCTAGTATATCGCAACAATAATCTAGGTACAGACATTCATTATTCGATTTCATTTATCCCATAGTTTCAATTGTGTTGAAAAAAGAAATTTTAAGGAAAATAAAAGTCATCTGTTTAATTAGATTAATTAAATAATATATTCTAAGGTTTAAATAAAGTGTTCATGCATGCCTATTTAATATTAGTAAATCATTTAATTATTCGAATTGAATAAAAATGTACATTGTTCTACTAAAATATTTTAATTTACCACTTTAATTAACAAATATAGCAAACTTTAACTGTGCTTTGATGAATAGCAAATTGCTTCCTAAATGTAAACTTCTACTTTGAGGTGATGTCATGAATTCAAATTATTATCATATAGAATCATATGAGTGTCTATAAATATCACTTAACAACATTTGATTTTCCAAAAGGAAGATATTGCGTGATCAATGCGTCAGGAGAGTATCACTCTAACATAATCTTAATCAATAAAAATAAAACAACATGATCTTGTATTTTGAAATAAAAATTCATTATGTATCCTTAACAACTTGATATAATAAAAATCCCTTATATTAAAAATAATAAACAAATTTTTATTTGCGAAATGAAATGAAATGAAAAAATACTTCCTTATATTATTCCGTCAAGTCTATTTAATTTGCAATTTACGTTGTGTGTGGACTTCACTTCCATTTCAAAAATTTAAAATCACAATAATATTGGAAAAAATGAGAGACTAAAAGAGATTTAGTTCTTTTGCCAACTCAAGCACCTGCCATTATTCCCCAAACTTTTAAATTATTATTTTGAAATATCTTTCTCCTATTATTTTAAAGACTATACTGTGCTCTTCCAAAAGGCCTATTTCAAAACAGATTATAGTTTCAGGAATTTCTACGAGTAATTCGAAATACTCATGTAGAAAAAAACATGATTGAACAAATATAACTTGTACCTTCTTTGTTACATGATACCTCCTTATGCATCTAACAATAATCGTATTAGAGAAACTTTAAATTAGGTTATTTTGCCATACGTAACTTGTATTCATTTAAAACTGGACATTAGATTAGAATATTTTAACTTTTGAAGACATTTTGCCGATGAAAAAAATGTAACTTGGAAGACTTAAAAAATATAATTATTTAATTAAATGATTCACTATATAATTTCATTTTTTTACCTCTCGTTATGGATTCTTCTAGCTACTATACCGTATTTAGGTATCCAAAAAATAATCCTATAAAACTTACTGGTATTCAACCAAAATATTCCCAATCTTCAAATAATCGAAAAATATCTTCCTTATTCAACAATTGATTACTTTAAACTTTAGACCACCTTCGTGTAAACTATTAATAATTTCATTTATAATAAATATATTATGAACTATACTGTCTTTATAATTTAATTTCTTTATAAGAACGTTGAAATAATTTACCCAGTTTTTTAGAAGCGAATTTATACAATTTTATAGTTTTCAACCATATAAATCAATTTAAAATATAAGAGATGATCTGAAATAATTAATATATATTTTAATTTTCTTCTATAATCTTCATAGTTTTTATCTACATAAAGTACTATTTACTATTTACATTTTAATTGTAAAATTTATTCACTTTGTCTTATTTGTTAAATTATAATTGATACTATTATTTTTTATATCATAGGAATTCACTTATTGAACTCAATCATACATGCTTAATACAGTACTAAGACAAGCATTTCCTTATAAATATTATTCTTCATATAAGTCTAGAAATTTACTAATAATAAAAAACCTGAAAATTATTTCACTTAAAATATAAACTTGAAAATATTTCTCAAGATACGAAATAAGAATATCAAAACAAAATCTTTCAAACATATTTGGCAAGTTAATTATTTATATGGCTATATAATTTAAAGGAAAATTATTTTAATTGTCTATAGGATACCATTCTTCTCAAGTTTAAGCTTAAAATTTGTTAATATGAAATGACAGTAAAATTATAAATAAAATATTTGTATATATAAACAAGGTGATAAAAACTAGTGAAGAATATCATATAAAATGTGATATTTTAGCAAATGCAAAATGATTGAGTAATTACAAAATATAAAAATATGTATTTATTATATTTTAAATATTTAACAAAAAGTGCCAACAAAACCAAATCAAAGTACAAAATTGTCGCTTAAATTCTGTAAAATAATTCAAATAAAATTCTCGGTAATGGTGATTTACGCACTGAATAACTCAAAATTTCGTAAAAGATATTTGTTCTTCTGTTATTTCTTTAATGGTTTGATTCAAAAGAAATAAAACAACCACAATTGGTCTGTATAGTTTGTACGAATCTTTAATAATTCCGTTCATAGTATATCATGAAATTTATAGTGAAAATCCTATTTATAAATTGCATTTAACACTTTTACAATATATTTCATTTACAATATAATCTCATGAAGAAAGAATCTATATTGTAATCTACAAATCTTCCTAGCAGTCGTGACACTAACGTAAATACGCAGCTAAATTCTAAATGTGGCAGTTATTATTAATTAATTAAGTAACACTTTATGATGTAACTTTTCGTCATAGCAATCTAACTAAAATTATCACCAAAGAGTTATCAGACAGATAAAAAAAATGACTGTTACTTCTCTAATAGAATTGTGACACGTTAACGTATGTTACCTTTCATAACACTCATTGAAAAGAAGTGGAATACATTTTTAAAGAAATTACTGAACACTTTCTTTAAACACATAAATTTTGCTGCTTTGTCAATCTATAATATGGCGTCTATAGATTATAGTTTGTGCCTTTTATAGGAAATGGTAGGAGGCTTTCCATATTTCAGTAGATAGTATCAAAGATGTCTTGGATTTGTCGCTTGTCATTATCAGAAGGTAACCATTACTTTCTAAAAAAATAGCCATTTAATGTATTCTGACATTTCCTATATCAACAGGATATTCCTTATATTTTAAGTATTCTTTCTGTTTTTTTTCATTGCTTACATTCGTAACTATTGGGAATGACCATAAGAAGCGAATATAGTTTCAAATTCTAAGCAAACATATTCTTATTAAAGTAATAGCTGCTAACCTGGCAATCGAATGATTAGAATTTTGACTTCACATTCACTTGCGCGTATTGTAT
>JAPDSC010054833.1:0-34273 GCA_026290005.1 Latrodectus geometricus
AGCGGTGGTCAAACCGAAAAACAAATTTCAAAGAAAAACATTGAAGAGGACTAGCAATCTACAACATCTTCACATCAAGTTCTGAATGAAAAACACGAGTTAATTTCTATAAAAAGAATGGTCGCGAAACAGAATCTTCTACTGCAAGCAACAAAAATGTGGCGAACCTCAAAAAATCAATTTCCTCCTGCTCAAATTGGTGACACTGTACGAATACAAGTCCCTGATGTCCATCATAATAATCGTACAGGTAACCGAAATGTGTTAGCGGTTGTTGTTGGAATAGAAGACTCCGACTTCTATAAATTTGATAATGAAAATGGTATCCTCAAGCAGCTTTACACACGTAATCAGTTCGAAATTTATAAAGAAAAGCTCCTTTACATAGATAAGATTTCTTTTCAAGAAATTTCGCTGAGAGAAATATCTGCATTAATTCGAGAAGCGGTGGGCAAGGCTACACATGCTGTCATTGCAAAAAGAAATGTTCCACAAATAAATGCAGTTGTAAAAGCAAAGGCCTCTTGTGCAATTCAGAGTCACAATAGTTTAACTTAGTGCAATAAATAAGATTTGATTCACATAATTTAGTAAGTTTTTTATTACTAGTATTTTATTTTCTCATTTAGTACGTACTGTATAATTAAGTAAGTTTTTTACTTCTATAAGTTTCCTTTCTCATTTTGAATCTCACAGTACTGGGATGGGTCTCTATAAAGATTTAAAGAAATAAAAAAAAAATTATTATGAATGTACTGTATAATAAGTTTTTAACTTCTATAATTTTTCCTTCTCATTTTGAAAGTACTGTGCGTTTTAAGTTCTTTGTGTGTGAGAGAGTGTGTTATTCTTCTCAGAAAGAGAGGCAAAAATTTTATAGCGACTGAATTACATAGAAAAAAAATATAAATCTCAGATATATTCGACATTCACCATTAGTGTATGGTGAATGTCGACATTCACCGGTGAAAGTTAGAAACAAGGGTATTTAGCAAATATTTCGGACATACACCAATTGACTATGTGAATGTTGACATTCACCGGTGAGTGTCGACATTCTCCAGCTTTCGGTGTTTCACCGTAACATATACATGCTTTTAAAAACTTTTAAAAGTAAGAAAGTTCCTTAAATGAACTTCAAAATGAATTTTTTAAACAATGCCATCAGGTCTTAAATGAACCATCATTTAATAATTCTCTGAAGAACAGACTCCGCCTAAGTGCTCCACCCTAGTTTTGGCACCACCTCCAAACTGTTTTACTAAATTGTAACATTGTTGACTATTTTAACATCCAAAAGAATTGCAGTGCAATATTAATTATATATATATAATTAAGTATGTTTAATTATATACAAATTATATAATTATGCATCATTAATTTATAATACAAATATAATTTAATTGTAATTGAAATTTACCTAACTATGCAGTCAAATTCCATATTCTGTTGAATAGAATAATCAGATAAATTTCATATGAATTTTCTGAAAATTTGCAAACAAATAAAAAAATTTTGATATTTCTCGAAAATCAATTCTTATACTACCTTGAGTGTTTTTGTTCCATCAAGGAAAAATAATTTAATGAACAACGATCAGTAGGAGTGATTCTTAAATACAGAAGTTAAATCTGTGTTCTAAATTTATTCCAAATAAGTTTAATTTTAAATTTTGGCTAGGGTTTTCCAGAACCAATTACTTTGGTAATGAAATTTTATTACGAATTGTCATGTAAGGCACTAAAATTCATTTTAATATTTCTCACATAATATTGAAACTACATAAAATTTTCGACCTTTTCATGCTATTTTTACAGAAATCAATTAACGAACTAATGCCAAGGAATAGAAATAGATTCATGGAGAACAAAATGAAATTGCCAAAAATTGCCCATATCTTTATATTAAGGAAACTAAGACATTCTAGTTTTCTTTTAATTTACAATATTTATAGATCTTTTTTCGGAAATTAGAAAAAGAATAAATTATAAATACAGGTATATAAGATATATTAATATTACTGAACTACTACTGAATTTCGAGATTGTTATGTGGGCGGAGCCAAAGTTATCCCGCCTTTCTATCTTAAAAGAAAAATATAGAGTATGACATTTGAATGTCGAAATATGTTTCACAATAAATGAATGATTAGATGTAAAGCTACAAGTGTTAAACTTAATTGTATGCCTTAAATCTTTTAACTGTTTGATTCTCTAAATGTTTTTTAATATATTTTCTTGAAAATTGCAACTCCTAATATGCTTCATTTAATAATTTTTCTTCAATATCATAATGTGCTTTGGGAAACACACATT
The DNA here is from genome assembly GCA_026290005.1 of Latrodectus geometricus. Classification (NCBI taxonomy): domain Eukaryota; kingdom Metazoa; phylum Arthropoda; class Arachnida; order Araneae; family Theridiidae; genus Latrodectus; species Latrodectus geometricus. The sequence continues at coordinate 2,316 of JAPDSC010054833.1, forward strand.
CAGTTATGATTTTTTTATTGTTTTCGAAACACTGCAATGGAATTTCAAGCGTTCATTTATATGTAGTTTGTCATTTATGGTAAAATAATTTGTTTCTTCTAAATTTTTCAACCTTGCTATTTAACTCGTTTATCTCGCCAAGTCTTTACTCTAAAAAATAATATCTTCTAAAAAATAAGTTAAATTGAATAATTTCATTGAATCATTTAAATTTTTAAATAATCGAATAACTTTTTTAAAAATTTAGTAAATTGGAATTTGATTTGAATTTAAGATTGAATGAAAAACGTGAAAAATATATTTTTAAAAACCTTGCATTACGTGATGGAATACTAGATCGAATGCAGTTAATATTTGATCCCATTTGCATGTCTATTGATTATCAATGGAGAATTATCATTTATTGCAAAATCAACAAAGCGAAAAAGTATTAGGCTAAATATCAAACTAAAATGTAGGCATTTTACTCACAAAAAGCCTTAACAAACAAATAGAAATAGCTACAACAAATATTTATCCATTTTTCATTATCCATGTCAAATTATATTCATGTCTCAAATATGACAAATCTAGAAAAGCTTTTATATTATTTTCAGGAAAAAATAATTTTAATATGGCAGAGAAATGTAGAACTTGTATAACTGTCATACGAAACACTTTAATCGTGAAAAGGAGCTTTTGATAAGAATCAATTTTCTTATTATTAAACACGAAATGTGTGGAAAGAATTCGTGTTTTGTTTTGCTGCTGTTGTCCAATAAATAAACATTCCTCTTATTTTCTTACTTATTATGTATATTAAATATTAAACCTAATAAGTTGGCAAATCAAATATATATATATATATATATATATATATATATATATATATATATATATATATATATGCACGCACATTAGGCAGTAAAAAGAAAGGATATATATTTGTATTCAATGGGCTCTCTTCCATTTACCAAAATTTTCCTAATTAAAATTGAAAAACTGACATAAAATTCAAAGTTTTGTTTTCCAATGACGAGTTGCAAGAAACTTTCTTTTACGTGAATGATTTAAATTGTGACACAATTTGTGACACACATGTTAGTGATTTGAAATAGAATAATGATTCAATTTTAGACATAGAAGACATTCGTTTCTACGAACTCATGGGAATTGTGAAATTATTCTTTGAATAAAAAATTCCCAAAATAGAAAAGTTTGACAATATTTTAAAGTTAGTTTTGTCATCAAACTATTCTCTTTATATAAATAAATTACTATTCGGAAAAGTCATTTAATATGCACTTTATAAAAAACCCAAGCAACATAAAATACATTCTTAAAAGCAATTTTTCCTCATTTTACTAATTAAAAAGTAAACACATTTTCCTTATTTCAAAAATTTTTTAAGATGAAATGGATCCAAGCAGATCTTCTTCATAGTAAATGCTTTTTTTTTTCTGCACAATTTATTGTATTTTTAATCATACTATGTATTTTTTATTTATATGTCACTCACATTATCAGCAGTATACATTTTCCACTATTCGCTGAAAAACTTGCAGCGGATTATGGAACGCTTTTCTTCCTCTTTTTAAAAATAAAATAAAAAAAGTTACAAATAATACGTCGCAGGAGATTATGTACAGTAACATGCGGTACATATTATTAGAAAAAGGATGGTCCACAGATAAAAATCATTCATTCAAATTTCTTATCCATAAAATAAATAAAAAAATCAGGGAAAATAATTAAAATTGGATGATAAAAAAATAAAATGATAAAGTTTGCAAAAGAGATATAATTTATAATAGATTATAAACAATTTGCAAAAGAGAGACCTTATTCGTAAATAGAAAATAAAATTCTCAAATTTTTGGGACCTAAAGACTAAGCCACTATTCGTAAAATCATATTCTTAAATTACAGGCTCGTAAAAACGATTGCATTATACACTATATACTTCTACAACATTATAATAATTGCAACATTTTTATTCATTTTATGATTGAATCTGTTCTTCTTGATGTATGTCTGTTTCTTCTTCTTCTTCAGAAGCACTACAGCCTGTTACAGGTTAAGGTTGCATCTCCAACATTTCTCCGCCTAATATTATCCCGCGCAATAGCTTTCCATTGGTTCACTCCCTGCAGTTGTTCTTTTATATTTGAGAGATTAAATATCTTCCTGTTCACCAAGGAATATCACTAAGCCTGAAGGCATAATAAATGCACTGCATAACAACTTAAAGATAAATCTGCTCTTTAATTATCATACACACCCGCTCTTTCATTACCATACAGGAAATCTGTTTTTTCATTACCATACACACCACCATGCCCCTTAACATGTGAGAAATAGAAGGATACGTTTTTAATATTGCACATGCGAATAGAATTCTGGAGTTATACAATGAGTTTTTTTAATTTATTACATCTTGAAGAGCCAGTAGGGATGATATCGAAGTACTGTAAATAAAAAATTTTTTAAAAGGCTCTCTTGTCTTTTAAAAACTCTTTTTTTGTTAATATTAATAAATGTTAATCTTAACCCTTCTTTGCATAATGGTGGAAATTTCCATCATAACCTATAATGCCCAAAAATTATATAAAAGAACAAGTTCACTTTAAGTTGATCGTGTTTGGATACCTTTTTAATGTCCATTGCATAAAAAGAAACATAGCTGTCAAAAATAAACAAGTGTCATTATCAGTGAAACGAGCTTAAAGTTGTCTCATTCCGCTGTTTGTTGTAGTTGCAATAAACGTATGATTTCGTTTATAATTTTCTTTTATTATATTAGAGTTTCTATTGCTAAAAAATTGAAAATGAGTGGAAGAAAGGTTTGTAACACGTGTTTCTGCTATTTTCCTCTTTTATTTCTATTTAGTACTAAGCTAATGATCTAACTTTGGATGATGATGGAAATTTTTAGCATATTGTTTTTTGCTAAATTTATACTATAAATATATAATAAGATTTTTTTTAACTATTTTTCCTTTAATTTTGAGCATGAATTATATCAATTTGATTTATTTCACCAATAAAGAAAAAATCATGCAAAGAAGGGTTAAATAAAATGCATTTCAAATGTTCGTTCTAATGAAGTTTATTATCAACAATAGCGCCAAGATATTTAATATTAGCAACAACTTCCAGAAAATGCTTACCCATAACAAGATTGATAGTGGCATCATTGTTAACCTTTTTGCGAATCATCGTTACTTGGCATTTCGTATGATTGAATTGTCGAGATCAATTATGAGCATAAGCAAACATATTTTGAGCAATACTGCGTAAGTGGAGAAAATTCTTGCTTAGAACAGTTATGAGTAAGTATCTTCGAAAGCAATTTTCCAGCAATTAAATACATTCAGTTTTTTCAGAAAATCATTCATTATTAGGTTCCAAAGAAATGGGCCAGAAACAGAGCCCATCCTTTTTGGTTGTTAACGATTTTCGAATTATTGCCAATAATAGCTGTTCTGTTGTTCAAGAAACTGTGGAAGAGATTAAGAATATTTGATGTAGTATTAGCATCTTTCATTAAGAAAATGACAAAAGGCCACCAAGCATTATCAAACCATCTTTTTATGTCCAATGAAAAGAGAATGGTAAACAAATTTTTCTTTCTTCCTTCTTTGGCAATATGACCAAGTCGAAGTGCATCTTCAGTTGTTCTTTGTGGTAAATATCCATATTGGTCTTCACATTATTGTGACTGTTAATATGCCATTTTAGTTTGTTTGTAAGAAGATTTTCGAGGCATTTTCCAATGCAAGGTAATAAGCTAATACATCGAATATTCTTAAGGTGCGCCCGCTTTGAGTTCAAATCCTTTGGAATTAAGTCAACTTTAGCATTTTTCCAATGAGCAGGGAAGATAGAAAAATGTAAGCATAAATTGAATACAGCAGGTAGAACAGATAGAAAACATTGATGAATGTATTTAATAATTTCATTCAGTGGGAATCCAGGCCAAGAGATTTTCCAGTGTGACAAACCTATAATAACAGTATCAACCAAATTGACTGTAAAAGATACACCATTTCGTACAGAATAGGCCTTGTTAGATTTCTCTCGCATATTTTGTTAAAGTGAATTATCGCTTAAAGAATTAACATCTAGGAAAGAAAACTTTAAGAGAGTACTCTGAGAGATATTCTTCAAAAGAAGCGACTTGACCTGAAGATATTTCAATACCAGAAATTTTAATACTTTTACTAAAGTTTCTATTCAAATCATTTCTAAATATTCTTCCTTTCATTTGTAGGGATAACATCAGAAAGAAAATCTTTCCTAGAATTTAAATTTTGTATTATTAATGAAGTCTCTCTCGCTCTCCCACACACACACACTTCTTTAACGTGGAAATAATTAGTCTTTAGAATTTCCTTGACAATCGGTATTTTGGTTTTACTCTTAGCAGCTTAAGGTCTCTTTCCACACTATCTGATGTATTTCTTTACTGACAAGCAATTTAACACATATTTGCAGGTATTTAAAAAGTTATTAAAATGTTCATATTACTATGCAATATATTTACTAGCAAGAATCGCATAGTTGATAGAGGGCTTGTTAATTTATCATAGGGGATTAAGAACACATTAGTTGTTTGGGACAGTAATGTCTATTACAACTATAGAAAAGGGGTCATAATTTTTTAGAGAATGTTGCCCTCAATAATAAAAGATTTCGAAATTTCTGAGCAATTTGTTGTACCTTTGTATTACAGTTAAAAATATTTTAGTTACCGCGAAACCTAGTGACAATAATATTATCAAATACGTGCGCAAACAAAGGTTAGCTTACCTATTGTAGTTAATAAACCGGGTAGTGATAAGTAACTTCACCTATGAATGTTCACCCACTTGTGCTGTAGAATATGGCTGTTTGTATATGGGCTGTCTATAGGCTTGCCAGATTTCTGAAATGTTTAACTGGGACACTGAAATACTTGCCCCCAAACATCGTTGTAATTCAAGAGCATACACACTTGGCAGGATTTTAGAGAGCTTTAGAAGGTAGTTTATTCGTAATGCTATGAATAAATCGTAGCTAATTAGGAGCTTAAACCAGCAGTAATAACATGCGCTCGTATAAACATAAATATCTTATTTCCTACTTGTTAATATTTATGAGTTATCTTTATGAGAAGAAAAATTGACTGAAGAATAAATGTTTTAGCAATATTTATATGTACTTATCATTGAGTAGGGCTTTCTTAGAAATTCCCTTTGGATTTTAAGCTTGTAAAAGTCTTCATAAGCCAATTCGATATTAATTTTATGTCATCAATCTTTTAATAGTTGACTCTTTCATTAAACTCTTATCATCAACCCATGAATTGTTCTTTCAAAGAAAATATTCTCTCTACTGATGCTGATTCCTAAGTAAACAGACTCAACAATCTTGATCAAACTGGGGCTTCTGTAAATACCTTTGAAGAGACTAGATTGTTGGAGCCATCTAAATTAATATTGATCAAGTGATTATCTTTCTGACAGTAATATACAGCAGATGCTTATTTTTGCGAACTCTTATTAGTAATCAGCAAAACAGATTTTAAATTGAAAGTTTGTAAAACAGTAAAATAAGTGTCAGATATTAAAATTACTATTATTATTATTTCTTTTTACCAAACTCTTCTCTTTGTAAAGTACTATTAGAAAGAATAATTTAGTATGCAATTATTCTTTCTTTTTTTGTCTGTCGAAGTTTATGGGTAAGTAACTCCTTTTTACTTAAGTAGTAAGGTAAACAAATGTTTTTGGATTTCTCATACGCACCAACGATGGTTTCAAAAAGCTTACATGCGTCAAAATACCTAGATATAATTTTTTTTCTGCAACATCATATCAAACAAGATTGCATTCTAGGCTCTATGCGCTTGTCAATTTACTAAAAACATAAAAAGCCAGGATCGCAACTCGTGTAAATACCTTACGATACTTGCACTTGAAGCCTTGATTGTACTCTGATACATGATGCTGTAAGATGGAAGTTAGGGAAGGCCAGAGAAATTCCAAACGAATTGCTTCAAAAAGTCTGGCATTTCAATATCAGCAGTGCAACTGTACACAGTTCGTATTTTTTAAGGATTTTCCACTAAAAGTCATGACAAAAAAATAAATGCAAATAGAAGATGCATGAAAATGAGTTCGCAAAGAGATTTTCCAAGTTTAGTTTGTAGATAAAAACTATAAAATTATCATTGCATCTATGGGACAATTTTAGGAACCACCCACGAGCTAGTCAAATAGTAAGTGTTCGTAAAACTACAATTTTCATTAAACATGAAATAGCTGTTTCATTGATTTACTTGCAAGATAGCTAGAACTAAACTGGCATAAAAATCTAGTAACTGAGAAAAAGGTCCATGGAGAAAACTTTTGTTTCAAATAATCTTGTATTGTTAAATAATTCGCTGGCTTATTTGATATCGCACAGAGGGTAGCTTAAGATGGAAAATATTAAAAAGTTTTTAACTTCCATTGCAACACATGAATACTATTCATCTTTCCTGGGAGGAGCTCATCAAAGATATCATAGCATGCATGCGTTACAAGGGAGGAAACCCCTAAACTTCCATTCACTAATCCTAACAGGTATAGAAATACAACATAGATCTAGAATGGCTAGCATTGAGCCTATCACATGCCATTGTTACCATCTGGAATTGGATCTATTATCCCGAAGAGTGCAGTAACTAAGGCATGGGAACTCTTCCAATATCATTTTACCAATAAAAAACAATTGAAATAACCAAATATTAATTTTTAAAACATGAAAATTATCTCCCATTAAACTATATTGATTCATATCTATTTTCTTCACCAGGGGGTACTGGGTTTAAATATCAAGTAAAGACATAAGTACTCTGATTTGTATTGCACTACTTATAATTAATTTACATAATATTCTTCAAAGATGATCAAAGCAGCACATTATTAGTAAAATATTTATATGAAAACTTTGTGAAGCAAAAAATAAATCAATTTATTATCATTCCTGTATATATTTTAATATTTCAAATATTAATTTTTGTCAAGACAAATATTTATTCATACATTTATTTTAGCTTGAGGATTTTACAGTTATTTATGTTCTGAGATGATGTTGAGAAATAGAGGTTGTAGGACAATGCTCTTTTTGACAAAAGATAAAATATGCAACTTCTTAGAAAATTAAATTTATATTGTTTTATATATTTCTTTTTTTTCATACTATTACAGTTAATTTCTCTCTTGGTGGATATGATATCAACATAAAACTTGATTGAGAGGCAATTTCAATTATTCCTGCAGTAAAAAAATTTTGAAAAACAAGAAAAATTGCAGAAAAGTTATTTTAGTAAACCAAATTAATTTCAAACACACAAATTGTGAGCTCATTTCAAACTGTTGTGTTAGTGCTATTCTAAATCTATTTAATTTATGAACATTAATGAAAAACTTTCAGCTCATCTGTTTTTGTAGACCATTACTTTTGTAAATCTATTAATTTTTGTGTAAACTTGATAGTAAAAATGTATAAATTTTAAGAGCTCATTTACTATGGTTGATTTCGTTCATTTGCATAACGTACATATTTTGAATTTACCTTGTGTGCACATTTAAAATGTTAAAAACAAGCCATTAACAATCGATATGAATATGATCAAAGTAAATAAATGTAAAATGTATTTATGAAAAATATTTTCATACATTTGCAATAATTAATTTTTCATTGAAACTTTTCATTTTACATATTAAGGATGACTTATAAATGCAGTTGAACTTAAGAGCGTGATGTATACAAAAATTAAGAAAAATATACAAACTTTTATATTTTAGATGACACTTCTGAATTTTAAAATTTCTATTTATAAGAGAAGCTTGTCATTTTTTGAACATAAATATTAATTCAACCGGTATGCTGTTTAAAGTGGATTCCTAATGACCATAATTATTCATATATATAGTAAGCGTAAATCAAACACAGAATAAAAATTAACAAAAGACTATACTAGTTTAATTTTAAAATTTGAAATCAAAGTATATAAAGATGCTCTGTATTTACATGCCAAAAATTAGGTATATAATAAACTATAGCATTTGAGCTCATCAATGACTTAGAATGATTGACTGTTACTGAATTTGATAATATTTTTATGTTATTAACATCTATTTAGGAAGAAAATATTATCATGTCAGCCAAGAAAACTTGATTTTCTTGCATTAAATTCTCAATATAAAAATCAGGAAGTGAGTGAAAAACTTACTGCTAATCATATAAATTTAAGTGATTTTCCTCAATAGTTTTTATAAATATATTTTCCAATATTGTACTTGTAATTATAAATTTTTCCTTTAAAACAAATCTCGTATTAAATATGCTATGTATAAAACAATTTCATTTCTCTTGATTAATTCAAGGTATAATTTATATATTTATTAAAACAATTTTTGTTAAAATGTTATAATTTAGAGATAAACTCAAAATATTCTCAAATCTTAAAAATTTGTTGTATAAAAACTTGCACCTTAAAGTTTTAAATTAAAGAAAAAATATTTGAGACTACTAAACAAAAAAACCAACTAAATGACTTGTAAGACTTTTACAAAAAATGATTTAAAAGCATTTCATTAAAACTTAATATAGTTACACAATGCATTATATTAAATAAGTGTTAATCACATAATTTACATATTTGTTAAAATTTTTTCTAATGGCCAGCACCTAACCCTTCGCCACAAAAAGGTTGGAAACCGCTACTCATTCATCGTTACCTTACATGTGAACCAGGTCATGGAGGCAAGTAGGATTACTTATGTCGCACCACCACAAACCTATTTACAGGGTGGGTCACTTTCATTCATCATCTTAGAAGGGACAAAGAAACAGAGAGAGAGGAACATTTATGCCAGAACCAGGATTTGAATCTCAGACCAACAACCAAGGAGTCTGGGATTGATTGACTGTGTGGGGAGACCCTGGACAGTACTATATGGTTAAAGGGTAGTCTTCCCCACACCTAGAGCCTCCTAGACCTCTAAGTACTAGGAGTCTAGGATGCTAGGCGAGGTACTAAGAGTCTGGGATGCTAACCATTCAGTTATTGGCCAGTTACATATGCCTAGATATATGCATATATATCTAGAAAATAGTTAAAATGTTTCAATACAACAGCATATATGAGGGCCTAATTTTTTTCTCGCATATTAATCCTTCATTCCTCTTTTTCTTCATATTTTTTGAAAAACCCATAAATTGTGTGTCTTTCTCTTTTAGTTGTAATTCTGCATTTAGCTAGTTAACTGTTCTAAAACCTATAATCTAATAATTGTAAACAGTAATTAAAAATAATATAAAAAATATCAAGTGTTTACATCTGTGATTATTTAATAATAGCAATTATTTTTATGTATTTTATAAAATTCTGAAATGAAATTTTAATTTCAAATGCTGTAGAAATAATGTCCCTGAAATGCACAATATGTACATATTTTCACAAGAATATTAAATTAATGCAAATTAGCATTTAAATATGTTCCCTCATATAACTTTATATATGCATTCAATTAGTTAATTGTTGAACTACGATTAACTTTAAATGAATGTTTTTTAATTATTTACATTTCTTTAAATTAAAAATACTGTAGTATTAATATAAATATGTATATATTTTCTCCATACTTGAGTTGCATTTCATGATGATACTGATCAAAGTTGCATTATGAAAAACATCACTACAAAAATCTACAAATCAACACGGATGCAATGATACATAACGACAATCAATTCATGTCCTGAAGAACATCTATTTTAACAGAGAGTACCAAAGGAAACAACTGACCATTGTTTTTCACATCATTTCCACAAACTGCGAAATATGTATATTTGTTTGTTTGGCCAAACACTTTAGTTACTTAGTTAAAGCACCTATTAAATTAATAACTTAATAGATTTATTTAATAATAACTATTACTTATTATTTAAAAGCTGAATTAAAAATGTATATTTTTAGTGCAATATCAAAAAGCATTAAATAATATATTTTAGTTGTTCAATTATGATACAATGCTTCTGTAATTCCCAATGAAATTAATCTATAACTAATTGTAAAGTTTTAATTCTGAATGAAAATCTTAAAGCTGAATATTATATACAGCACAATGTAATGTAATAAGTAACTTACATAAGTTTTTTTGAAAAAAAAAATATATATATATATATATATATCCCCCCCCCATCAAAATTGAATTTATACAGAATTACGATTTTGACTTATGTTCATAGTTCCTTATGTTAATTTAACATTATTCCGCAAAAACTAGTCTTTATTATTGACTTCAGTTGAGTAACAGATTATTAGTAGTTTTGCCAAACAAGATGAAGTACCAAGCATAATTATTAATTGCAAATAAGATTTCATTCATATCACAAAAATTGTTGCTATACATTTAACAAACTAATTTTTGAAACCAAATTCAACATGAAAAATCAATATTAAATTCACCTCTTTGTCAAAAACAGAATTTTAATATTATTTAAATAATATGAATTTTTGAATACTATTTAAAATATAATTTAATAATTCCTAAAAATATACAAGAGAAATTACATTATTGTAATTAGCAAGCACTATGCTTTCAGATGAATATATAAGTTACTGAAATTTTTCTTTCTCATAAATCTGATGACAGAACATAGATTAGACAATCAAATTTCCAATTAATGTTTAAAAATTAACACTCTTAAAGAGGTAACCATTTTCAGCAGGAGCAGCTAATTTTAAAACACTCTAGACCTGAAGATCAATGATGTATGTATTGTATTATCTTAAAAATTACTTCTAATTAAGTATGCAAAGTAATATTAATTTATATATACTAAATTAAAACAAAACTGCATAAATAATATTTCCACAAAAACAATTTGAATGGAATGTGAATTTATTTAATAATGAACATGACTATAAATAATCACAATTTTATTTGAAATTTAACAATAACATAACATCACATTACACAGATTCTTAGTGCAAGACAATAAGCAAACAAATACAGAAATTTGTCAGTATTAAAATCTACAGGTGTTGCAAAATTTAATCGGTGAATCCCAGTGAATATGAAACGATAATTTAGTACACAAATTTTAAGCAGAACATGGTTACATCAAATTTAAAAATAATATAGGAAGTCTCATAGCTCAGTACAATTCCTAATATACTACAATATATAACAAGAAATTAGACATTATTTCATTGCTGCATATTTATATATTAAACATTTAATGATTCTATGGTTTTGATCAAAATTTTCCATTGAAGTACCATTTTAGAAAAATAATGAATTACACCCAGAAGTTTAACATAAATGTTAAGTTCATAAAAAATTAATATTAAATATTCTACCTTATCTTTCACAGGAGAAATTTTACATGCATCAAATACAGTAGCCAGTGTAACAAAATCAAATAAAATAAAATAAACAAAATAAAAATTATTCAATTAAAATAAAATAAACAAAATTTTAGTTAGGAAACTTAATACATTTCATACATAAATCTTTTAATGCTTTACAAAATGTGAAATGATTTACCCCTTTTTTACTTTCAATGTCGTTACTCAAATTAAGACAAAAAATAATTTACACAAATGAATATTGGCAATTCCAATAAAATATGTTTAAAACAAATGCAAATTAAATAAATAAAATAAAAAAGGAACTGGAAAATATGACTACTTTTAAGAAATAAAAATTTCTTAAAAAAATATAAATAAAATTATAAAGAGTCATACAAATATTTCAAATAGCATGAAGAAAAAACAAAAATTGATGGCTTTAAATCTTTTAAATATTCACAAAAGGTTTAATCAATAAACTAGGTATTATAAAAAGAGATCATACTAGAAGGAGTAAAATTTTTAAATGTAAAAAAAATGGTCAGTAATTTTTATTTTCCTTATGAATAGCACAACAAATTAATATATTTTACATTAGTCAAATTTCCTTATATCCAAAAATAGTCTTGCTATAAGAACTTGTACATTATAAATATTTGATGCAAAGTTAAAAAAATATTAAAAGAGGGATTTTTTCAATGATTCTCAATATGAAGAAAAAATGGAATATTAGTTAAAATAAGTAAAATAAATAATCAATCTCAATGCATATAGAATTGAATAAGGAAAATTATTGATGATTCTATAATTTTTAGTTCATATGAAAATTATTTTAATGTAAATCACCATCACAAGATATACAAATATCACATAAAAAATTCATTATATACAAGAAAAACATGAGATAAATTTTCAAAAGATAAAAATGGTTTTCATTCTGAAAGTGTTTCATCATCATAAAAAAATAATATTTTAAACATGTTAATTTATAAACAAAAAACACGGTATCTTAAAACAGGATATTTAACAAATTTTATAGCGTTAAAAATTATATATTATTTTTGAAAATTTTTTATAACAAAACAGCAAAAAATATTTATTTTCAACCATTCAATGCAATTATAAATTTACATAAGAAAAATAAATTTCTGTTTAATATTTTGTAAAATTTTACAAAATGTTAATCTTGTAAAATAATAGAAACATAAATAGAAATAAGAGCCTTTACTCTAATGAGACATTTTAAACTCTTACATTTTGGTATTTTGACTAAAATAAATAACAAATAAAATGTTCACTATTCAGTGAATGAATTCATGTGAATTTTATATAAATGATTTACACAAAAGTTCCCATAAATTTGTTCAGTGTGATATTGAAGAACAAGAACTGGTGCATTAAAAAGCAGTTCACAATTCTTTAATTTACACATAGAATAAGCGTACTTTAGATGTGCTGACTAGAAGATCACCATCAAAAAACTTAGTTTCAATGATAACATTGCCACTGAAATATAAACAATAAATTTATAAGCAATGGTATAGTTACAGCAATTAAGATAAGTTTACATAGTTCAGGTTTGTTACTCATTACTGTCAATACATTTGACTTCAAGTAAATATTGTTGACTATCTTAAATAGATCATCTTTTAATAATTTCATCATTAAAACTTGGCATAATTTAATCCTGTCATATCAAAAAATAGAACACTGTCTGCACATACCATATTTATTACGCAAAAAATAAACAGGTATCACATCTTTTAAATTAAAAATGCTACCATTTATTTAGAAAATAATAAGTCACAGATTTTCACTGTCAGAAATACTTATTTCGTACGGAAAGATTATTTTTCAGAGAGATTTTTCTAAAACTTGTTAAAACTGTTATTGAGCTGACAGAATAAATATTACAACCATATGATAAAGAACAATAATTTTTTGTGAAAACATTTGAACAAATAATAAGTAGAAAATGGTATGAAATATTAAATGATGACAAGGGATTCATTAAAAGTGAGTTAAATTGAGAAAGATAATTCACTTTGCCTTTTAAGGCAATAAAATATTTATGTCAAAGGGTATGCTCAATGTTTTGATTAGATGGATTATTGAATATGAAATCCATTCACTTTAAGATTATGTCAAATGTTTCCAATTGGAGAGGACATTTAAATTGTTTAATACAATTTATTAATTTTTAATTAAAAAAATTTAATTGCTTTGTCAATTTTGTGATTCATAATTCATTAGAAGATAACAATTATTAAGCTATTACATATAAAAAGTGTTCAACATAAATATATTGATTAAAATTTTTTTTTCCTTCTTTACAAAATTTATATTTAGCAGATATTTTTCATTCCAGAGAAATTTAAATTTAACTCCGAAATCTATGATTGTCACACAATAAATGGTGACAGTTTTGATACAAGAAATTTAGTTTTAGAAGTTAAAAACTCATTTTATGAACAAACTAATGCAAAAAATATTTTAAATAAACTATAAAAATCGAATTTTTTTTTTTTATAAGAAAACAATCTTGATAAATTTGATGTTACAGTTAGGAAAACTATTTTGTTAAATACAAAATTGAATTAAATATTGATTTTATTATGCATAATTACACTTGAATTACTAATAATTACCTTTTTGATAGATAAAAATTAAACAAATCGCATTCATATTTCAAAGGCATATTGAAAATGATATTGAATATATAGAGGACGCTAATTTTCTTATTTTGAAAATATCATGAATTCTGTGAAATAAACTTAATTAACTTAGCCTATAACTTTTATCTTTTATATTTTTGCATTAATAATTAAATGTAATTTAATAAAAACAAGAATCATAATTTAATTATATGGTATATAATTATAATTTTAATTAAACATTTATACTTAAATTTAAAATGAATATGAATATATGAAAAAATATATTTAATGCAAAAAATGAGATTAAAACTTGCATTGAAAAACTTTTCCCAGTTTTTAAAGTCAGTTAAACTACAAAGGGGGAGAATGGGCACCGATAAATTGTAGGAATAGTTTGTTAAAACACAAAAATAATAAACAAAATAATTTTTTCAACAATAATATTTTAGAAAAAAACTATTTGACTAATGCTTAATATGCTGAAATTATACACCAGTTTCCAAATCTTATATAAAATTTGAATGTTTTAAACAAGGGATATTAATAAAAAATATTGATAAAAATATGTAAATAATTTTCAACATAATTATAAGAAATTACCATTAATATTGTAAAATAATAAAATAATTGTTTAGTTTTTTGATTTGATAGTTTATTTTTGTCTCTTAAAACATACTATTATTTTTAAATAAATAAGAGAAGCAAAAAAGCAAGCAAAAATAAATGACATAACAAATTACATTAAGTTAAAATAATTAATTTGTTCACTGTAATATAATTTAAGAAATGAATGCAAATGTCTGTTCATCTTTTAAACTACATAAGCATAAAAAAAATAATTTAATACAAAATGATCACACAAGCAAAGCAAAACACAACGTATAAAATCTAAGATAAAAAGTATATTCATAATTCAGAAAAAATGAAACCCAAAAGTTTCTTTTATTCCATATCTCTTAACATTTTTTAATAATAAAGCAAATATTTCAATTATCAATAGGCATTAAATATAAGTAGCAAAATAGCATAGTATTTATTTAAATACTAATAAGGCAATCCTACAAAATATTTTGTAGGATTGTCTTATTAGATACAATGACACACAGCACACACATACAATGAATAATTATTTAAGTATATTTTTAAATTAGTTACCATGACTGCTAAACAAATTTTAAATATAAGGAAATATGTGTTGGTTCATTTCTCTCAATTATAAAATTTAAAAAAAATATAAGAAATTACTTTAGCACATTAGCAGGCATCATCTGTGATTCTGGAGCAGCTTCAATCAATGATTGCCAAGTATTTGTGGAATTTGGTATTACAAAACCAAAGTCAAAAAACCATTCTGAAAATAAATATTCAGTAAATAAAATGATAATTTCTCACAGAAATTGAAACTAAAATAAATACATCGCCCTAACTTACTTTGAAATACACATAAAAATATTTTTACAGAAGAAAAATGTAAAAATAATTAGTCAAAAATATATTTCGGTATCTATGTTCTATTATTTTATGATAAGAAAAAGCAATTTGCATCAATTACACATTAAAAATTTAATTATTAAATTAAAAAAAAATATAAATTTACTTTCACATAATTTTACTGATTTCAAAAGGAATAAAATAAACATTTTTTAATATATTTAATTACAGTTAAGTTTATCTATTATAAGCATTTATTAATATCCAGATCAATTATCTTTTGCGGTATAAACAATAATTATGAAGTATGGAAGTGAACTAGTGAGATTTCTAGAAGTTGCACATGTATCTCAAGCCATATAGACTTTCCCTATTAGACCAATACATCTAACAGGTAAAGATGCTGCACCCAAATTTACAAACCTGATAGCGAGAAAAGTTTAATTTATTTGTTGCTCAAAAGTTATTTCTTGTACAAGAGGGCTAATCAGACTGGGATCAACAGTTTAGATTAGATTCCAATAAACTAAAAACATTAAAATCGAAGATATGATTCAAATCTAAGAACTGTTTAGCTGAAGGCAAGAACAAAATTGAGACCCACAGTTTAAAGTGAAATGAGAATATCCTAAGGGTGAATGATTGCATGCATCTACAAATTTAGCAACATTTGGAAATCTTTATAGATCTTTTTGGCTTTATCACAGAATATTATGGATATATATTATGACACTGTTCCACTGAAATGGTTTATCTTCTGTTATCTGTTTTGGTTTAAAAATAGTTAAATACATATAATTAATATACAACCTAGTCCACAAAGTTTTAGTATGAGAGAAACCATGAAATCATTTTACTGTTATAACACTGCTACAACTAAATTATGTTATAAGATTGGCGATGTAATTATTCTAAGACTTCTTCCAGGCAAATGAATGATTATTCATTCAATGGAATAAAAAATGCTTCACTGGTGAAGGCAAACCTTTCTTGGTTGGTAACAGCCTAACTTACGCACTATGGTGCAATTTCACAAGCTATGACTGTGTATCCTTGATAATTCCAAATTAATAAAATTGGTTGTATTATTATCTTAATAAATTTTTGAGATTCCAGATTTGAGTTATTCAAAATACAATATGTTCACCAATCATCTCTTATATCAATGATATGATGAATTGCAATTTCGAAAGGATTCATATTGTACTGTTATTCAAAGTACTTTCATAACAGCAGTACACGAATACTTTAAAAACTGCAGTTATTGATGTATTTCTACTCTTGAAGCAAAAGCCAATGATTATCTCCTTTTGCAAAAAGTTATCACTGTTTCATTGCAGCAGTCTGCACATTTTACAGACTACTGCAATGAAGCAATGATAACTTTTGGCTAGAATATTTTAAATTAATATGCCACTAGGTATTGCTAAAATGGCCATGCGATGTTACCATCTGTTTTAGATGTTGGAGTAATAATGTAATTCATTCCAGTGTAACAATTGTTTTTGGCTAGAAAATCAAGGAAAAATCATAAAATTCTATGTATTTATGCTTTCAAATATATTTCAAAATATATAAATTGCTTAGATATAAAATTACCTGGGTTAGAGTGATTTGCTATATTCATTAAATGGAAAACTGAAAATTTCACCTAAATTAACGTTATTATTTACATTTTAAAAATATTTTTTTGTTATCTACAATATTATACATCAGTATTTCAGATTTAATAATCAAGTGTATCAATCCAATTTATATTTATTATTTGTAAACAGCAAGATAAGTAGTTACCCTACAAAATATGATCAGTATTTTGAAATAAATTAAAATGTAGAAAGTACTTTTATACCTTACTGTGAACTAAAATAAAAACTCATATCACAAGTAAATTAAATCTTTTCTTAAAGTTTTTATCTTTTATAATGGGTGGTATAACAAATAATTTTGATGAAAAAATATTTTACCATGCCTGGAAATTATACATGACTTACGATTTAACTAACATGATCAAATGTTTGTTACATAGATTAAGTTTTTGGTTTTTATAATCAACTGGATGTTTAAATTTACATACTAACTTAAAAAAATGATTAAAAGAAAAGCTAAAAGATATCAAATAAGCTTGATTTAAATTTAATTTACAGTGGTATGATATAGTTTCTTGAAAATATGAATTAAATTTAACAAATTCAATACAGTGGTAATGTAGATGATTTTTATATTATTAAAAATTTAACTAAGCAATATAATTCTTATTATCATGTCAAGAATTAAATATATACGATATGATGTGAAGAAAAATGTTTTACTTGACTACAACAATTTACAAGAAAACTAAGTTTTTTAATTAAATTATTGCCAGTTCTAAGAAAAATATTGGAGTTCTATTTTGCCGTAAACTCTAATTTAAACAAATATTTTAACTTCTATCATCCAAGAACCAAAAATTTTTTTAGATTTGAAAAAAATACTCTAAGAGAACAAAGAAGTTAAATAATGTTATTCTTCAGATCCATATCATAATTTGTTTCACAAATATGGTTCAATAGTTTTGGAAATATAGAACAAGGAAGAAATTTTTAAAATAAATCTAAAAAGCTACCAGGAATACTTTACAATAAAGCTAAAACTCTCACTACAAGTGTCCAGTTCTTACTTAGATTGCATTTTCCCTATTGAGCCTACTATGAGCCCCCTATTGAGCATTTTCCCTATTGACATACTATTTGTTCAAAGAAAACAAAAATGTATGAGTCAATGTATGCAAAGGTTATAATCAGGCTTAAGATATCTCTATCCAGATGTAAACTTGATATGTCCTTCCTGGGATATATGAAATAAATTTATTAGCAATGTAATTTCAAAGAAAGTTCCATTTACAAATCGGATAGGTGAGAGATAAGCTCAGTTACTAGAACCAATGCTGACCACCTAATTAATGGTATAAAATTATCTATTCATAACTATACTACTTTGCTCTTTGTAAAATTTTTACTATTCTCAAGCACTGAAATCTACTTAGATAGAAGATAACATATTCACAAGAGAAAACACATTTCATAGCATGGTCGGATTGCTAAGATTGAAAAGATTTTACAAAGTTATTCCTTACACATAAAAAAACCAAATATTAACTTTCTGCTACCTGCTAGATTTATACTGACAAGAATAAATTCTCATTGGAAACAATAACTGTTAATCAAGAGAAGATTAAAAATGAAATATACCACTAATATTTCATTTTATAATTTTTTAAACATTCCAAAAAGTTGGTTGATCGGATTTTGTAGCGCAAGGTCCAAAAAGGACAAGCTGCACAAAAACATTGATTTTTTGAAAACCCAAACAATATCAAAAAACTAATTTTATTTATTATTAAATATTAAAATAAAATATAACTATCATTGAAATTACACAAAGCTATGTATAATATCTAAGAAGCTTAATAAAAGTTATATTCTATATTTAACACATCAGAATATAATTTATAAAATCTTTTGCTCTCAAAAAAGGGAATCCTATGTGGTAGCTCAATGAGAAAATTACTTAAAGTCAACAGATTTTAATTAAAAATTTATAACACTAATGGATAAAATCTGTAATTTGAGATTAAAATGATATACACCATGAATTTATAATTTGAAAACAAATGTTTGTGAGTGAAATGTGTGTACAATATGAAAGTGAGTCAATGAACATCAGCACTTTGCAGTGGTAAACTGTTAATGAGATGATGGATGAGAAAATGGTATACAATTTATAGGCAACGTGCTTATTCCACAATTCCAGGAAAAGAGATGGAATGAATTTTAGAATCCTTTTTAAATCAAAAACTGCAATAACTGGATGATTTGGACTTGATGCAGCCTTAGCAGCTACATCTGCCTTTTCATTGCTGTAAAGACTAATGTTGCTTGGAATCAAACAGAACACACATGCCCATAAATTAAACATGAAAGGAAAAATAACATCTGTGGAAATACCACAATGATGAGAGTGTAGGAGAATGATATATAAAGGCCTATGATAAAGAAGGAAACACGTTTACAGCCAGTCCATGCGCATGTTCAGTGCATCAACCGCATAGGTATGACACACAGTATACATGTACAATTATCAGCTGCCTGGAATACGAGCATATGCAGGTGGCAATAATTAAGGAAATCAGAATCGTCTAAAATGTCATCTCTAGGATGTGGCAATGATTTCAAGATGATGGAAATGTCAATGGATATTACAGCACAAATTCTCCTGTACGTCAAAGCTGAATAAAGACTAGTATTTCACAGTAAAAATCGAAAGAAGTAGATGGAGCACAGCAGCATATCTTGTATCAGTCACAGATACAATTGTTTAAAAAAAAAAGGTGTACAAACACTTGGGGCAGTAATGTCTATATTGTTCACAAGCCTTTTACATGTGTCCCACTCACAGCAACTCATTGTTGCTAGAAGTTAGCCTGGAGTGAGAATATGCAAAGTGGACACCTGTCACAGTGGGCTTATGTTGTTATCCAACAAGTCAAGATTTAGTCTGTATAGTCTGATTTGTCATCAAATGAAGAACACTAAGGACTCATGCAGAGAGTTTATTCACAATGTGTATAATTATCTCTCAATTAGACACATTTGACCCTTAATAAGATATTTGCAGATTCACATACAACAAACTATAAATAGATGTAACTAAATGATAGATGATTCTATTTACGAATAATTAAAAATTGTGAAGGAATATCAGAAGGTTACCCTAAAATCAAAAACAACCTACAGAGAATTCCATAACACAACTATGGTGGCATGTTTTCTTGATGTCAAAAAAATGAAAAGCAAACGATCTCTTCAAACATTAGTGTCACGGATTTTGGTCTTCAAATAAGTAAAATTATCAAAGCTTTGATTTTTCTTTACAGAAAACACTGATTTACAGGGATATTTATTAATTTTATAAGAGGTATACAAGACAAGCACTAACCATATCTTTAAGCTTTACAAAGCAATACATCAGAACTATTGGTTGATAATTAAGAGGATATAAAGAATCTTTACCAAGTTTCAGGACTGGAATCACTACAGGTTCGTTTCAAAGGAGTGGATTTACTTTTAGTCCAGATCCCATTAAGAAAATAGAGTAATAACAATAAGGAATCTGGACTTAAACATGGAAGCATGCAGTAGCTGATTCCATCAGGTCTGGGATTTATTAACTTTCTGCAATGTATCCTTAAATTCAAAATTTGAAACTCGAAGTTATAAGGCAGAGCTTGTGTATGAGGAAAAACGACTAGCAATTTGGTCAACATGACTCTGCCCTTAAATATGAAAGGCCATAAGAATTGGAACTTGAAACATAAGCAAGTGTTTCCACCAAGGATATTCAATGTCTTAAGGAGAAAATTATACAGCAGTCCTGATTTTTCAAAATAGGAATAGAAAATTCCTTACAGATTTTATTGGTTGTTTTCACATCTACTTACTGGATGTTGAAGATGTAATAGAAGAAACATACTGAGACCAAGATTCTTTCTGGGTTTACGGCAGACAGCCAAATGTCTTTTTTTGAAAGGATAGTTTCATTAAAAGTTACGAACCTCCTGTAAATTTGGAATTATGCAACGAGTGTTGTAAATGAATGTCACTGTGGCTGAAATGTCCTAATGAAGCATCTAGTATGTCTGGTAAACTACTAGAGTATCTTGTTTTAAATATTAAACCAGGAATGCTGTATGGACATTTTTATTTCCAGAGATCTAAAAACCCTGTTTAAGCAGGTATATCTGTACTCTTTGCAAGATAAAAAAAATCAACAGTTATTCAACTGAAGGTGTAAAAATGACTTGGTACCAGAGGTAAAATTGACCTCTAGTCCATCCATGTCTAAGTAAGGAGAAAATTATGAATAGCATGAATGTTTTTCCAGACAGGATTTAAAATTACTTCATAAATAGGATTTTCTTAATAAGACCTTATATGTAGAAAATGCTACAAGAGTGAGAAAATGGTGCAGCATATTGTACAAGAATGTGATAACCTTGCCCTTATTTAATAGACTAATTTAGGTACTTTTAATATTAAAGAGTGACACCTCAAATCTACATAGAGCCTTTCTAACGTCATAAACAAAGTAGGAGTATCTAATAGATGGAACTAGGTTATTATTAGGAACTTAATAGAAAATGCTTTTATCTGATGCAATTTGATTGTTAAGTCCAATACAGATCTCAAGTCAGGGAAATGACAAGAGGAAAACGATTGTTGTTGTGCAGATTATTATTAATTGATAATTTTAACAATGACAGCAGTGCCTGAGAACAAATGTCCAGGTGGAATGAATGAGGGATTCTTGTGGGTACATGGAAGTATTTTTCTTATCAGTATTAATCAAAGTTAGCAGAAATAAGTTTTTCTATCTGATGACCACAATTAGTATCATCAGTTCCCTATAGAATTTTGGAGCAGCTTGTCTTTTTTTGGACCTTGCCCCCACAAAACACAACCAACCAACCAACCCTATAAAGAATTATGACAAATTATCCAGTTGTCATTGGCTACAATTGTCAATACCTCATTTCACTATTGTGACATTTTTGAAAATCATGCCAAACATGTTATGTAAGCTAAGATTTTCGTAAGCATTTTTATCAAAATGTTCAAGGTATTCTGATTGTTGTTCAATGAAAATTTTATTTTTATTCCTTTTATGTTTACATTTGGAATAAATATGATCAACATATTTTTTTCATCCTTAAAATAAGAATAATTTTTTATTTTCATAAGCAAAATAACAAATAATCTATTAACAATCATATAAATTACTAATTCTAAGAAAAAGTTTTATTTTTAAAGTCAATGAAACATTAAAAGAAAATACAAAATCATAAATAAGAAAATACATTCAGAATATTTCCTTTTTACTCATTTTAAAATTAAGGAAATAAAATAAGAAAATTTTAAAGGGGAAAGTATAAACATTGTAAAAAATACATAAATTCATTTTTATTCACCTTCTAAGCACCTTCCTTTAAATAAAACACGCTGCTCAAGGCGAAACTTTTCCATTGGTTCAACAGAAGAAAAATTTATTTCTCGAGAAACTGCACGACATCTGAGAATTTTTTTTGGAACTCGAGCTAAGAAAAAGAGATGCATTAAAATTAATAAAATAAAAAGTAATTCTACAGGTTTTTTAATAATAGAATATTAAAAATAAGACAGACATCTTCTTGAAATAATTTTTATGCAATTCTAATAGCAAAAATTAATAAAGCAATGTAAATGTGAGATTGTAAAGAATAGATATGTAACTGAAAATTTTGAAGCAGTGATAAATTAAGGATTGATTTTTTAGGCTATCATGTTTAAGTTTTAAATAAAATGTACCATTAAAAAAATGTTAATATACAAATTAACAGTCAATTAAATAAAAAAAGAAAAAATATAAAAATGTCTTGATGCTCACTCTGCTGAATAATCAGCTATTCAACAGAGTATTAACAAGCTTAGTATTATTAAGTATAAAAAATACTTAACTTAGTTATAATAAATTCAACTGAAATAGAAATGAAATATAAGAGAAAAATAATGAAACATTGAAAAAAATATTTAAATTACCTTCATGTTCTACATCAGGTTTTGATCTGAAATACAATAAAAATTTTCTACATTATTTCTATTAAATTATCACAAACATCTGACAATTATTTTAACTAGCAAATAATAAATAGTAACTTCTGGTATACAAATTCTATGTCATGCATTAAAAATTATTATTATTATTATTTTTTTTTTTACAGTGGAAAAAAACTACTGTTTAATTAATGTTAAAATACAACATCTTCAATCTAAACACATCTTCAGTTTTAAAAACATCTTCAATGGATTTCAATTTATTGGACATTTAAAAAAAAAACTCAAACATAAATGTCAACACTTAAATTCAAAATTTTAGTTTCTCTGATCTTTTATGCCAAAGCATGGAACATAAATTTTGTTTATGAATGAAACAATTTTACACTTTTATTAATAATAAACATAAATATATTAAACAGAATGTGCAAAGACAAGCTTATATTGAAATTATGCCCAAAATGAAAAATTTCTTTCAATAATGCAAGAACAATTGCTTTTGCAATCAAATGGCTAATTATATCCTTTATACCATGGTATTTCAATACCAAGTATAAAGAATATAAAAGAATTGAAGACATCTATTATCAATATTTTGAAATACTATTACAAAAAAATAAAAGCAGTAGTATAAGTTATATAGCTGCAAATTGTCTTTACATTCTAAAGGTGATTTTTTTAAAAAAAGATAAGCAAACCTTGACATTAAAAAATTTGTTATAATAGTCACATAAGTTCAATTCTGACAATATTAATTTTTAAATAAATTTACTTTAAAGACAGTTGCCACAAAATATGAACTACATTTAGCAATAAAAGAAAAATTTACTTGCCATGACAATTAAGTACTGTATTATAATCAGCGGATTATGTGTAAAAAAAGTTCCGAATTTTGTTATGCGTATTATACGCCGCCACAAATAATCTGATAAAAAGCATTCTCCATCAGAAAAGCTTACAAGAAAGTTTTGAAAGAAATACTGTTTATGTTTCATAAAATAAATAACAGATGGTACCAAGACACACCTGAGTTATTTAAGCTATAATCGGCTTTGTCCAATTACGTTCAAAAATGAATTTGGTTCCTCGTAAAGATATTACAGTTGTAAATTTGCCAACGTCAATATGCCTTGACATGAGCAGTTTCATTTTGAAAATATTCACATTCGTTTATCGTCATATGGAAGCGAACACTTTTAAGTAACATAGCAGATTTTAAATTAAAAGCTACAGCGAAAGCAAATAAAAAAAATGGCGAGAAACATGTTAAGTGAAGTGAAAAATAAAGCATGCGCGGTATAAAAGAAAAATGTATAAAATACACACTTTGTAAATAATTCAATTTTTTTCATTTAAATATTAACGAAGCAAATATATATTTTTTCACGTATGTTTAACATCGTTTTAAAAGTTATTAGAAGCTAAATATCGATAAGTTTTACAAGAATCTTCGAGAAATTATCGTTCTTGATCGATCTCGTGTTTTCATCTCCAGTTATTCGCACTTTGCGATGAGGTGGATGTAGACTGTTATTTTACATAATAAATGCTTTTTTCTATACAATTTATTAAATTTTGGAATCATTCAATGCACTTTTTTATTATATGTCACACCCATATTATCAGCAATACATATTTTAGACTATTCGCTAGAAAAAAATTGCCGTGGATTATGCAACATTTTTTTCCTTTTTACTCAAAAAGAAAAAAAAAAAGAGGATGTGCTGATAATTCGCCACTGCGGATTATATACAGGAAAATACGGTATATAAAGCTTGCCATGGAACTGAAATATGATGACTTACAGAATTCAGACAAACTTAAAATTAAAGAGCCCCCCCACAAATTTTAAAACGTATTGATTAAAGCACATATAGATTTGCATATCGGTGATGATTTGTGTATGTTCTTCAATATATCAACTTGAAAATTAGATATGCATAAACAATGAAATATAAAAAGCAAATCAGCAGTATATGGGTGTAAATGGAAGTAATCTCTTTATTGTCCCACATTACACTTTTCTTCACTTTATAAAAAATTTTCAGGGTTGAGAGACAACTGCAATAATGGATTAACTTTAGATAGAAGAGGAAGTTTAAAATTGTTTTGCATGATTACAAAAACATGAAATACACATTTCTTTTATAATTCCACAAAATCTTCTGTTTTGTTCAAAATATTTAAAGAAATTTTAAAGTTAGTAAAATAAAGTGTTACTTTCATTAATTATTCAACATGAAAAATAAATACAAGACAAAGATAATTAGACAATTTTCCAAAGATACAGAAATTGTACAATTATTGTCTAACATAAACAGTATAGAAAAATTTCTTATTATTAATTCGGCACAAAATTTCAGAAGAAAATATCCAGCAAAGTAATAACTCATTAACTACGATCTCGCAATAAACACTAGATGATATATATAATTAATGCAAAATGGCACATCAATAAATAATTAATAAACACTAAAATTATCTTAACTTTGAACTAAACATTCTGTCTAAAAACTTATCACAGAGAATTCTTTTTCAAATTAAAATTCAAATATTTTTAATTCATCAAGCAATAAAACTTACAAGTCTTCTGAACCTTGCCACAAAACTTTTCCAGAATCAGCATCCCTTAAATTCATCCAATTACTAAATATTCATATTAAGAATTATAAATAAATGAATTAAAAAATTTAACACTATTAATCACATGTTTTTCTAAATCAATATTTAATTTTTTAAATTTTAAACTGATAAAATTAGTATTACTAAAATATATATACATAAAATTAAAAATAATATTGTAAGCAGTAATCATTTTATTATTTTTATCTGAAATAAGAAAAAATAACAATAGTATTAACTTATGTTTCATCACATAAAGTTTAACAGTAATGTTATGGAAATATTAAAAATCTTTCTGATACTTTTATTACAATGACATAATATGGAATTATGCGTAATAGATTTTAACATGAATATCATTTATTCATTTGCTATCATTTTTCCTTAAAGCTTATTCTGTTGTTATTAAGGATACTTGGTGAAGCCAAGCAGCTGATCTGGGCAAACAAAGCACCTTTCATTATAGAACAGAGCACCCCTTCACGAGGAAGGAAGTACGACTTCTTCTCATAGATGATGGCAGCAGCACCACCTAGGTCTTTAAAATTTAGAGATAGGAAGCTAGAGAAGAACCAAGGCCTGGCTTCTAACATCCTCAGAGGTGTTGATTTGGAATAGAAACATGGAGGACATTGCAACCACAACGTATTTTAAGTGCCTAGCCACCATTAGTTAACACGATGGATTTTGGTAAAACTGGAATTCTCTCTCTATCTTTAGGAAACTCACTACCCTTAGGTAACGAAAACAATGCTCTAAACAACCAGGCTACCAAGGCCTCAAAAAGTTTACTCGAAACTTGTATAACAGAATTAAAAAAAAAAAAAAAAAAAAAAAAAAAGAGTATGTCAGAATAAAAATAAAGTATCAGAAATTAAAAAGTAAGGTAAAAGTGAGCACTATAATCGTAAGTTGTAAAAACCAAAAAACACCAGTGGTAAAATAAAGTGCTTTAATTAGTCACCAGAAAAATTCTGAAAAACATTACAATACAGGAAAAATCAAATACACACAGGAAATTTAATTATGATGCAATATAGTATAAAATTTTAACCCATAAGTGCAATTGATAATTTGCACTTATGGATTAAAATTTTTTTTGAAAATTTCTTTAATTCTCAATATCATTTAGGTTTATAATGCTTTTCATTATGAATAAAATTGAAAAATATTAATTCTAAAATTTTCTTATAATTTTACTATTAGAAACATTACATGAGTAATTGCATTTTTTTTAAAGATTTTTTTGTGACAAAATTATTATTTATAAATATCTTAGCCATTCTTAAAATTTATCTTAGTATGGATTGGAAAAATTATTTTTTTTATCATAATAATTAGATAAAATCAAGAAAGAATATTTTTAGACTATGAAAACTTCTAGACTTTAAAACAAATCATTTTTAAAAGACACGATTAAATATAATTCCAATTAAGAACATCTATTTTAAAAATCTAAGCATGTTAATTTATAATTATATCTTACATTTTCAGCCACAGTTAATTTTTTTTATAGTTTAATTTCTTAAATTTTTATCTATAATAATTTAGAGAATTATTAATTATTTTTTTTTTATTCATTATTCAAATTTAATAGGCTTAAAATCAAAGCACTTAAACTCCGATTTCTAATATCGTTGCAGATTAAATTGCTTACACTACTAGATTAAATAATACTATTTTATCATTAAAATATAATAAGCAGAAAAATAAATGCAATGTTTTAATTTAAGGATCTACTTCAGCTAGTATAAATATACAAATAAAGTACCTTTCTGTTATTGAAAATTTACAATTTCAACATTAATACTAGTAAATATATTGTATGACATCAGTAATTTATATGAATTAAAAAATATTTCAATGAAAACACATTTTATTGAAATACATTATGATTTAACAAAATTGTTAATGAACAATATTATTAACAAGAATATAAAATTCTTTAATAAATATATTTATTTGAAAATAATGGCACTTAAGGCAAACTGCGGTACTAACTAACACAAGTCACAGCAGCTAATTTTGAACCAGAAGTTAGCTGCGGTGATTTATAATTATAAATTAGCTGCGATGACTAAATTAGGGAGCTTAAGCTATAGTTAGAAAATTTCTTTGAAATTCAATATGATTAAAAAGCTGCGGTGATGCTCATATATAAGTACCAAAATAAGGTAAGACAATAGTTAAACTGTCCCACTTTTTACTGGTAATAATAAACATCGACAAAAAAAGCAATGGAAATGATATAAAAGACATAAGATTTGAAAATAAAAAATGTATAAAAATTTTAAAGCAGCTCAAAACTTAAACTTACTTACTATGGAAATTACAATATAAGTAATTCATGGCAATATGGCAGCAGACATTCAGATGGAATATTTTTTGGTATTCATGGCCTGACTGATGGCAATTTATAAATGAAATGATTTATTCTATTTAATCAACTTCATTAAAAAGTTGACAAAGGTAAGATAATTAAAATAGAAATTATGGGTAGAGAAAGCAAGAGACGTCATGTCTTAGAAAGCTAGAGATGGTGCAGAAAAGAAGTATAAAAAATATGGTTAGTAGCTGATAACTGTAATATGATAAGGCAGTGGGTCAAGACAAATATAATTCATTCAGATAAATGAAGACACGTGAAATGCTCGGTAGGAGAGAGAGTTATGAACACTTAAATCTTAATTATAGTGCTTTTGTAGATATTGTAACAGAATGTCCTATAAATACTGCTGAAAAGATATGATAAGCAGTGAAAATAAATTACTAACATAATAAACAAATTTTAAATATTTGATTCCTAATTTAAAAATAACAAATTTTAGTAAAATATTCATAAATTTCATTTTTTGAGTGACCAAATTTTAATACTTTTCTGAGAAAAACAATTGGTAAAAATAATAACTTGGTTCATGTTTGTAGCAAATTCCAATTTTCAAGGCAAAAGCAGTAGTTTTCTCAGTATTTTAAATGGCACGATTTCACGTGATCTAACATTCAAAATTACAATCTCACTGAATCTCAAATTTGAATATCACAATTTTTAATTTTGAATATTGTGATTTAAAACATTTTCTTTTACTTTCCACAGAGATAATTAAAGACTAAAATGTTAAAAACCTAATTGCTATATTCTATAAAAATATTAATACAAAACAAATATAAAATAATTCTAAAAATTAATCCTGCTGCTTGTTCAATAATACACTTGATTAATCTTTTTCAATTAATTGAAAAAAAATACATTAAGAATCAGTGATAACAAGCAAGTGCTAACAGCGCTATAATGCTAAATCAGCAATGTAAATAACACCTACTTTATAATTAATCAGGCAGTAGCATAAACAATATTCTAGTTTTAATAATTTGAATAATAGTATAAACAATATAATAACGAAATACTATTACACATTTAAAACGATAGACTTTTAAAATTATGTAGCAAGATACCTCAAATAGTTTTGCATTTTTGTAATAAGCTATATTTCTTTTTTTTTTTTTAATAAGCTAGATAGCTTAATTGATATATGTTTGCTATTTCAAATATTAATATATAACCTAATCATCCTTCACTTAAATAATGTCAACATGGATAAGACAAGTCTTTTCAAACATTTAAAATAAAACGAAAAACTTCAAATTCACAAACGTGAAAATCATTAACTTATACTATATTTTCGGCAAAAACTTAGAACTTTCTAGATTATTAAAATAAACTATACTGCAAAAGATTTGAAGGTAATTAAATTCCTAATTAAATTCTGTGCACATCAGAACTTGTCATAGAATTACTGATAAGGCATGTATTGAAACTTATAGAATCTAATCCAGCACTAGCAATCTATAGGTTTGGTATATTAGGCACCCACACCAGGGGTGGTAGGATTTAATGAAAGTTTCATAATAAAGGGAAAAATGGATCCTTCTGATATTTTCTGAGAAACTCATAGAAAATAGATTAATTGGGAGTAACTAAAGATAAGCAGTCCAATATATAATGTCTTGTTTTGTATGTGGAATTTGTATTCATTATTTTCATGG
The DNA here is from genome assembly GCA_026290005.1 of Latrodectus geometricus. NCBI lineage: Eukaryota > Metazoa > Arthropoda > Arachnida > Araneae > Theridiidae > Latrodectus > Latrodectus geometricus. The sequence continues at coordinate 32,063 of JAPDSC010054833.1, forward strand.
GGGGTGGGGAACGAGTTTAAATATTTTTACCTTAAGAATTATCAGAAAATATAATTTAGGCTTTAAAACTTTAATGATACATATGTATCATTAGAGCTTTAAATTACCCTACACCAGGGGTAGGGGGGTAAGCATTAAACTTTTTTCAAATATAAAAAATTGTTGTCAAATTTACAATGATAATGAAATATAATTGGTTAATCTACACTTTAGGTCCCCTACTTCACCAACTGAGAACTTGATGCACTTTTTCACGCTTGCTCATTAATTACTCTTTTGTTTTAGCCTTTTTATTGGTTGCTAATTAAGTTTCACTTTGAAATAGCGGTAGAATTTACGCCATGGCATGTGTGATTTTGAAAACTCGCCAAGCAGGGGACCTAAAGCACATTTTCACCATATAATTAAATAATGAAAAAAAATCTGAAACTAATAAATAGTTATATAATAATTTAACATTTCTGATGCTACAATTGTATCATAATATTTGAAATCATTAACAAATTCTCTGCATTCCTAATTTTAATCATTTTTTTATAAATTGTATAAAAAAATAAGGCTAGTTTTTTCAGCACGCACAAGATTACTTTATTATTCACAACACTTTGATTGCAATCATGTAACAATGATTTTTATTATTTTGCAGGAGAGATCAAATAAATATGTACTGTTCATGTATACATTAAGATATTTGTTTTCATGTTTATTGAAGCATATATTTTTATATTGTTTATGATTTTCATTAATTAAAAAAAAAAACATTTAATGGTTTTACTTACATATTAAGATAATAACTGATTAGCATTATTGCAGCTAATTTTGTGTCAAGTTCACATAGTGCTATTAGAATCATATCGCAGTTTGATATCATAACAAAAAAAAAAAAAAAACAAGAAATGATTTTTACTTACATGTTTTATTTGAAAAATATTAATAGTACAGAAATAAACAGTACAATTGACTGCAGTAACACTAATATGTAAGTACCTATTTTTATTACATATTATTTAGGTATTAACAGCATTTTATAATATGAAAAACTATGCACAATTATGAATGTTTAAAGAAGTATTTTTGGTCAACAACCAAAACTGTAATAAAAAGATAACACAATATCAGAGCTATATTTTTCATCTGCATAAAACAATCATTTTATCTTTCATTGGAATTAACACGGAAGCAGTATAATATCAATTCTGACAACTTAATAGTGAGATATCAAATTTAATGGTCTTCTGCAATGTACTCAATAGTTTTCTCCAGTTATCTAATATTTTCACGACATGCAGCAACTTCCTAATAACATGTTACTCTTTAATATTTAGGAAACTTTTTATTTTATAAAGCTTTACTAAACTTTCCTAATTTTGAATACACTAAACTACTTTTAATGCTATATAAAATCTGAGAAAATGTGGCTTTGTTAAATAAATGTAATTGACTTTAGTGAATAACGCATTTATTTAAAATTTACTGAAACATAATTAAAAACTAATACTGTGTACAAAATCATTTTTACAATTTTGAAAGACAAGGGGAAATTATCATTTGTAAAATAATGATTTTGAAAAGATGTTAGAACATTTATAAAAATTATATAAATTACTACAAATTACTAGAGTAAGCAATTTATCTCAAACATATATAAGTCAAAATATAAATAATTATAATTAAAGGGCCAATCAAATAAAATATTCCATATTCTTTAAAAGAATAATTAATACAAATATCATATTTAAAATAATTAAACATCAAATAGTAATTTCACAATAAATTATAAAAAAAAAAAAAAAATTATTAAACACCAAAACAGCTTATAAGTGGAAGTAAAGGATACAGTTTAAACCCTTGAAGAATGTCTTCAGCTTTAGAAGGCATAGCTTGATTCGTTTCGTTTATACTAACTGTTTCATCAATGAATGCTAAGCATAGTCAACAAAGTCTTATTTTAAATTAAAAAATATCAACACAAACACTAGAATTATAATCAAAACTTTTAAATTAACGAATGAATAAATTCTCAGAGAAAGTAAAAACGAAGAGCGAAGAGAACAGCTTTATGATATTGCCAAATATTAAAAAAGTAATATACATATTAACATTACATTAATAAAATGTTCTTTAATAAATCTTGATTTGTTTCACACCAAATATTGCTTTTCTTATTTATTAATAAGAATTTAATTTACATATACTTTTTTAAAAATATTT
>JAPDSC010054833.1:34673-52169 GCA_026290005.1 Latrodectus geometricus
ATTATATTTTTGCTGAAGTACTTCAATAACCTAACCGTAGTTTCCGTGTTTTTGTTTTGAATAACTGAAATGCATGTTTTAAGTACATTATGTAGAGTAAGTAGAGTATCTAATGCTCTAAAGCCGTCTAATGTTTGTAGAATTTTATTAACTAAAGAGAAAAATGCTTTCTTACAAGGTATTTATGTATTCATTATAGTTTATCAATTTATCTTAATGACCTTGTTGTTGCCATGGCATACAGCTATTATTTTTAGTAAATTGGCTGCTGTTTAAAATAAATTTTTGAATATTAATGTGAAGAATTCATTTGTTAGCATCGTCAGCATTAAATTTTAAAGCCATGTAATTGAAACACTATATAGCAGGGGTTGCCAAACTTTTGGGATCTGGGGTCTACTCCGAATTTAAAAAATCGAAGGCAGTCTACCAATGGCAGAGCTAAATTAACGTACATATTTATTTTCGGTAACAGGAAAAAATGGTAAATTATGTAATTTTTCGAAAAGAATTTAATATTTACAAAATAAAAATTTACTGACGAAAATAATCAAAGTATTCATATATCAAAAACTGACCATCCTATTCACTTCGTTTAGTTGAAATTTGGCACTGTATATCTGCGACAAATTTATCATATTGTGGCTGGTACGAGCTTATTGCAATGCATAAACACGTAATTAAATGTTCATCTGTTAAATGCGACCAATGATTGTTTTTTTGTCCATGGTTGGAAAAGCAGATTCGCATAGATACCTCAATCCAAAGTATGATTTTAAATACAAAATCAATTTATAAATATTTGGAAACGTTTCTTCAGAAATTAGTTTCCAAAAATCAGTATTGCTAAATATGCTCTGAATTTAAGAAATATATCCCATCTTAATTTAATAATTTCTTCCTCGACCGTGACTAATATGATATCTATTAGATGTCCTATTTTTTCAGATACTCCATCAATGTTGATATTTTAATTAAATGGAAATATCATAAAATTGAGTATTTCTTTCAACCTAATTAAGTCAACGAATCTTCTTTCAAATTCTTCAAACAAGACAAGCACCTATTAGGTGAAATTTTCAAAGCCTCGGTTTGGAATATGGATGCACTCTTCCTCCATGTTTTTGAAGTTTCTCAATTTATGTTTTCTTAATTGAGATGCATACCTTTCTATAGTTTAATTTTAATGTTTTAATCGCACTCATCATGTCTGTTTTAGGTTTAAAATCGTAAGCCTTTAATCATAAATCTTTGCACAGTTTGTTTTAGGTCTTAAAGCGTGGATTGTAGTAAATTTTTATTTTAAAGAATTCATTGATTCTATGTCATAATTTATAAATTAAATTGTTAATATCCGAGGTCATTATCGGGATGGTCGCGTGGACTACCAAAAATGTCTTCGCAGTCTACCAGTCGACGTCTTGGCCACCCCTGCTATATAGTATACATTATCATTGTTTGTTGTAATATATGCATTTCAAGGATGTGTATCTGATAATATTGTATGCAAGTACTGATAGTAAAACTATATTTAAGGGTGCCTCCTTGGCGATTTTCGTTTGGCTATCGATTTTTATTGGCACAGAACAATCAATTGCCCTGTTGCAATCAGAATACGACTGGGTTTTGCCCAGTTTGGTGATCAACCGCGACCACAACTTGGCGAGAACCAAGGGGGCACCCTCAAGTATAGCGTAACTGTACTAAATTTCATAGTACACTTGAAATTCTAATTAAAGATTTTTAACAGGTTTCTAAATATATATAATATTTTTAAAATGTTAATATTAGGGAAGGATTTAGATCCAGTCGAGGATCTGATTATTTTATCGTTTTTAGAATTTTGAAAATCAAACAGATGTTGTGTTAGGGCAAAATATTTTATATAGTAGAGTCTAAACTTGTTGAGAATAGTTAAATATTTCTTAAACTAGTCTGAACTTAGTATTTTAAAGCTGTTTTTTTTACCAACCTGCTGACTACTCAAAAAATGTTATAAAAAATTGTAAAAGACTAGGTAACTGTGCAGGTTTAGAATAATTTCCAATTTTCACTCCAAATGTTGCAACTATCTAGGCAACTTAATTTATGCCACTATGCACGATATTTGGTTACCAAATACCGATCTTGCTCAAACATCCACTATGCGATTGCACAATATTTTAAATTTCAAACATTTCATTGTAATTATGTGTGACAGATGTATTAAAGGGCTAATAACTAGAAATTTGTTTCACAAAGTTACATTATAACCAGGCAATAAAGCTGAATGGAAAATTAACCAAAAAATGGCTCCCACCTAAAAAATAAACCCCCATTAGTGTAACACAATTTAGAACTGCAATGAATCAAGCAATAAAGCTAAATTTTGAAAATATAAATGCATTTTTATGAAAACTCAAATTTTATTCAGCCAATTTTATTAAAAATCAGTGCAATGTAGTCTCAATTTGAACCAAGCTACAAAAATTACGATCTTACAAAATTACAGTTTCTAGTTGATCTGCATTACCAATCTGAACTAAATACAATTATATGAAATACTTATAAGCAATACTTAATATATAACATAAAACAGCAATACTAATTAAAAACATAAAATAACTCACCTAATCATTGCTTGCAGAATCATTGGACAACAGATTTAATAGCTCCCAAAAATTCAACCATAATATTCTCGGAATTCTATGGTCATTTATTCATCGCATGAAAAATAATAATTTTCCCAAATAATGAAAATGATATGAATTCATTTTATAAACTTTCAAAACAAATTTTTATATTAAAAGCTTAAAATAAAAAATTCACTGCAAACTAATCTTCAAAAACTTAACTTTCAAAAAAATTTCAGAACATAAACTTTAAATCATCTGTTTCAAAAGCTAAGACTGTAATTAAAATAAAACAAATTACTAATCAAATGATTTAAGGGTTCATAACATGCAAAACAAATTTCATGCATGTGCACAATTACATTATGTTATAAAATGAAAGTTGTGTCATACAAACACATTCCAACACAGTAAGCCACTTTGGATCATTTTATCACCCGCATTGACCAATGATCTTTTAGCCCAAGCTGATGAAAAATTAGATAAAGTTATCTTTATTTTTCTTTTCAAAACTAGATTTTTAAAAACGCAGTTTTCTATTTTTGCTGTTGCAAAGTACTTAACTGTTGTTTTTTCTAAAAGTACTATGTTATCATTCAATCATTTGCAACACTACACCATTTTCTTGTTTGATATCTGAATTTCCTTGTTAGTTTTTATTCATTATGGTTTTAATTAATTAATCATCTTATTTATAAATTACATTTGAGTTCATATTCAAAGAGTTCTGAAATGAAAGTTCTGCCTGCAGTGCATTTTTTTGTTGCTGTTCTTCATTTTCATTCAACTACTTGTTTGCTTTAATTATACAGGTTTCTTTAATAAAGCCTTTATGTAAAATAACTTAAATATCATTTGCTCTGTAACATTATTCCAATCATAGATTGTCAAGTGTGTTCTGCCTAAAATATGATTTCCTAAGACAATTCTATGCTATGATTGCTCCTTGTAAAAGCGTTTTATGATATTTGCACTTAATGTTATTGATTATATTCTGATGCAAGAAATATGCTGAAAAATAAAGATATGAGAAAGATGCATAAAAATTAGTTTGCAAGAAAAAGAATTCAAAATATAATTTCATAAATGAGAATTAGAATTGTCATTATGTTTGGGACCATGTTAGGAACTAATTACTTGTACTTAGCTACTAATTTTTAAAAATGGGAGTATTCCTAAATTAGATGTTCATATAAACAAGTGTCTGCTGTATGTATACATATTTATAGTGGTATTTAAATTTATTAGATAACATTAATTTGCTGTTAAGTACTTCCATATTAATTGAACCCCAAAGATTAATCACCAAATACTTTATAATTATTGATAACTTATGGTATTTTGCTTGTGGTTGGTTTAAATTGTTGATTATATATTTATAATTAATGAAAATGTATATTTTTAATTTTTGTGGATCTCTGAGACATACCTTTGATTGAAACAATGGCAATTCATTCACAATTGGAAGAATTATAGTATACTCTAACAAAAAATCTAAAATGTAAACTTTCACATTCATTGGGTCTATCAGTAAATATTTGATGTTATTGAAGCATAACATCTGTACATGCTAAAAAGAATTAAAATACACACACTGAAGAGAGCCATTTTTGCAGTGAACCTTTGAGCTTTCCTTTGTGTTTTATTGTGCTTTTTAAATTTACAGAAAACTTTAATATAAAATTCTTCTTAAAGATTCTCCTATCCTAATTTAATAATTAAATACTTGCTATATTATTACAACTAAAAATATTGTTGGAAAAGTGACTTTTTTAAAATCATGAATGTATGTTATGAAATATAAAGTTTTTTTTTTTTTTTTTTTTTTTTTTAACAAATTGACATATAAGAAGAGGTTAGTAAAGTTATTACATAAGTTCTGAAAATGGGTTATATTATTAACAAAATACTCATTCGATATTAAAATTTTCAAAGTAAATCTAATATTTTTTTACATTACTTAACATTAGCTTATTAATCATATTTATTTCTTTATTACAGCTCTCAGAAACATGTCTGGTGGAGATGAACATCGTACTATGCATATAACTCCAAGTCGATATAGTTATACTAGATTTAAGGATGATTTGCATTTCTATCTGACTATAGGAATTGTTCCCTTAGCACTCTTTATTATGTATGTTAATATTTTCGTTGGACCTGCTACATTGAGTGAAATTCCTGAAGGTTATGAGCCAAAGTATTGGGAATATCAAAGGGTATACATCTTAAATGTTGTATTTAAGATGTTTTTTAAATGCATAATTTAGACTTTGTTGGACTATTTAACTACTCAGTAAAGTAATTAAAATTAGTAATAAGTAAAAATATTTAAATTACCGTATTTTCCTGTATATAATCCGCAGCGGCGTATAATCCGTGGCAATTTTTTTTTCGCCGAATAGTTTAAAATATGTACTGCTGATAATATAGGTGTCACATAAAATTAAAAAAAATGCACAATAGGATTAAAAATTTAATAAATTGTATAGAAAAAAAAGCATTTTTTATGAAAAATATCAGTCTAGATCCAGTCCATCGCAAAGTGCGATAAACTTGAGATGAAAGCACGAGATCGATCAAAAGCGATAATTTTGAGAAGAGAGTCTTGTAAAGCTTTTCGATATTTAGCTTCTGATAACTTTTAAAACGATGTTAGACATATTTAAATTAATATATATTTGCTTCGTTAACATTTAAATGAAAGAAATGGATTATTTACAAATTGCATATTTTATACAATTTTTTTTATACCGCGCGTGCTTTGTTTTTCACTTCACATTAACACATTTGACGCCATTGTTTTCATTTGCTTTCGGCATAGCTTTTAAGTTAAAATCTGCTGCGTAACTTAAAAATTTTCGTTTCAATATGACGATATACGAATTTGAATATTTTCAAAACGAAACAGCTCACGTGAAGGCAAATTGCAAAATGACGTTAGCGAATTTACAACCGTAAAATCTTCAAGAGGAACCGAATTCGTTTTCGAACGTAATTGCACAAACCCGATTATAGTTTAAATAACTCAGGTGTGTCCTGGTACCACCTGTTATTTATGTTATGAAACATAAAGAGTATTTCTTTCAAAACTTTCTTCTAAGCTTTTCTGATGGAGAATGATTTTTATCAGATAATCCGCGGCGGCGTATAATACGCACAACGAAATTCGGAACTTTTTTAACACATAATCCGCGGATTATATACAGGGAAATACAATAGTAAAATCATTTAATGATTTTTACAGAATTTGTAATATTCGGTCAGAAATTTTATAAATTGTTAAATTTTTTATGAATAGAAAGGCAATTAAATTTAAGATTCTTAAATAACTGTTAAACATTCTTCATATTATTGATTTTTGTATCATTTTCATATTTTTAATAATTAAAAAAATAATCAGTTTTTGTGTGAACAGTGTTACATATAGTCAAGTAAAAAATGTATATTAATAAATTTTTATAGAAATTTGATAGTTCTAGTTACGCCTGAAAATGTTATCTTAATAAGTGACTTTAAAGCAGTGAATTTATTTATTGACTTATAGCAGTGACTTTTTAAAAGAATTATATTTTTTTTAAATTTAAATAAAAGGGTTTTTATTTCAATTTAATATTTGCTTCATTGTTATAAAAAATGCAAACAAAAATTTTCGTATATTTTCAGGTTTTATAAGCTGGACATGTTATTTATATATTGTTAACTGTAAATTTTTATTAATTTATGGTGTTTAAATAGTATCACTAAACATAATTACTTTAATAATAAAAGTTAATTTAGGGCTAATAAAAATGTGTAATTTTCTGTGAAATTGATAAAAACAAAATGGTCCAATTAAAAGGAAAACTGAGTATAAAGTTGTATGTTTCAACAGAAATTTAATTATACTTTGTTGAAGTATTTCAATAGGAGAATAAAATTTAATCTTTTGTTTTTTGTATTTTTTAGTTTTATATAATTTTTTGCATGAAATACTTTATTGCTTAAAAAATTAATTAAATTGTATTTTTAAAAATAAAACGAAATGGTTTGTTATTTTTATATTCATTTTTCTTTAGAAATTTATAGCTTTGCTCCTTTAATTTTTTTGTGAATTTTTATTTAGTTTGATTTGATATATGATTAAATTAAAACAATAGTATATTTATTATATTAATGTAATAATTCTATTTTTTCACTCATCAGTAATTTTTTAAAACCTGAAATTAATTGTTTTTGTTTTAGTTAAGTATAAATTACAGGTAAATAAATTTAGGGGATAGATATCAACATTTTTGAGTGGAATTAAAAACTTAAATTTTCATTGAAATAGTTATGAAAATTAATGCTTTTGTATTTTAATGAAATGAAAGTTTTGCCATTTATGCTATATGAAATAAATTTCATATCAAGCTTTTATTTTTTAAGTGTTTTATATCTAGCTAAAAACTCTTGTTATTTTATGTGTTCATAACAATTTTTTAAATTCAATTATAAATCCTTTTTTTAGACCTTTTACCATTTATTTTTAAATAATAAATGCCAATGCATAATTTTTAATAAAAAAGGATTATTTTTTCTGTATATTTAATTTATCAAAATTTGTATTTCAGAAATCAAATATATGAATAATAGAAATATGAACATAATATTTTTACCTTTTTATTTATAAAATCCAATGAATATTGCTGATAAAAGTTTACTGATTTTTTTTTGGGCAGCATTTAACACTTTCGTTTTTTTGTTTTAGCATCCAATTACTAGATTTTTTGCTAAGCATTTTCAAACTGATCCTCAAGTAGATTACGAGAAAAATTTGCATTATATAAATGAAGAGCAAGGAAAATATGAATGGCGGTATGTTTTTAATTATTTAACTATCTATATGTTTCAGAATTTTATACATTGTAATTTAAATATTAATCATTTAATACTCTGTAAATTTTTATATTTGCTCTTATTAGATCTCTCTTTCAGAGACATTAAAAATGATTTTGTCTTGTTTTTAGTACTATGTAAAAAAATAATTTATGAAAATATTTATAATAAAATTAAAGATCACATCTTAATGAATGATTAAAAAATACATTTTGTAACTTTTGACTTTGTATAACTACATGAAAATAAGAAAATTTATTTCAAATTCATACTTTTTATCAGCAAAATGTTTGTACTTGAAATAATTTGCAATAATAAGCCAGTGTATCATTGTAAAATATTTCTTGAGTGTACCATTAATAATTTTTTCCTTCTAAAGACTTAATAGGTATATTTCATTCTTCATGTAATTGAATGAATCTAAATATTATACAGTCTGTCAACAGTAAGTTAAAATGATAAATAAAATTAGATCTCTGGGTATTTTACTTTTGTTAAGGGAAAAGGGAAATCAGTATTAATAAGGGAAGCAAATACCAATAAAGACATTTGAGAACATTCATAATTAAACTGAAAACTAAATTAAAGGAGAATAAAATTTCAAATAGTTTTCAATTCCAAATGGTAATTTTTTTAAAAATAAAATTTTTACTATTGTACAAATCTTTAAAAGCAACAGATTCTGTTGAAGCTAAATTCTAATTTATTGAATAAATAAAATAAACTTATAGCATAATAAATTTTATGTGTTTTCAAAAATCTTAAATTTGGACTGAAAAAGAATGGGGTTAGATAATTAAATTAAAAAATTAATTTATTTTGTTAATCCCAAGAAATTGAAGTCTGTTAAATTTAAAAACTTTCTAAAAGTTTTTATTAATTAGGAATATATCTAGTGTAATCAATTGTGTTAAATTATATTAAGTGGTAAAGTAAATAATTTCAAGTGGAATGAGTATTCTTGTCTAAATGATTTCTAAAAAATTATTTGTGTAATTCTTTTGTATGAAATATACAATTTTGTGATGGTTTATACAAATTTGTTATAAGTTATATATATATATATATATATATATATATATATATATATATATATATATATATATATATATATATATTCGATTCAAGAACATATGATATGTAATTTGTATCATTATTAATCAATTCCTAAAATGAAATACCTGTCTCAGTTATTATTTTCATTTACATTTTACTCAAAAGAATAAAATGTAAATGAAAATTATAAATGGATAAAATGTCATGAAAATATTTTCTAGTTAGGTTAATGGTAAAACTTAGTAGACTTATATAGACTTATACTGATTTAAATCTATGAAAACTTTAACTATATATATATATATATATATATATATATTGTGCAAAAAAACATACAATATGTTGATGCCATGTTTATCAATTTTCTTTAAAAATATTTATATAACACATTTTTAATATTTTATAATTGTTTGGTTATTAATAATTCACTAAAATATTATACTTCATATAATATATAGAATAAAAAGAAAGAAAAGGAATTTACATCTTGCTTCCTGCACATATTAGAATATTTCTGCTACCAGACTTGTGCTATTTGCTTTTTAAAAATATCATAAAACAATCCTATTTTTTTGTTGCTAGTTTACTTTTGAAAAGGTTTCAAAAGCCTTAAATACATTCATTATTGATGCATAGTCATATTAATTTTTTTGTGCGATTATAAAACTGAAATATCCATTTTTCAAAATGTTGTGTGTGTAAAATAATTGATGTAACGAATTCCAGGAATTCCAATACAAATAGTATATATTTAAAAATTAAATATATATATATTAGCATTTTAAAAGATTCTTTTGCTCAACATATATATCATTTACATCTTATACATAGTTTGTATGATAAGAAATTAAGAAAAAGTTATTGAATTTACATTAGAAAATAGGTATAAAGATCATTGCCATCATTTCTATTATTACAATTTTATCAAAATTGTTTTTTTGATGTCAAGTTTGAATTCCATAATAAAAAGAAATTAAGAGTTAAATTTGGTATGTATAATGGGAATTCATTTGAATTAAGATTTCTGTCAAAATTTAAATAAGGAGTATAAAAGATGGGTGCATTTTCACTGTAGTCATTCTAAATAATTGAAATCAGACCTGACTCTTCTGATTTTTGCAGTAGAAAATTCATGTTTTCCTTTGCATTTACTTTTATTTCAGATATATTGTGGTTAAACAAAGCTTTGTTCATACAAGAATGTTATAAGCATTGTCTTGAGTTATTTCTTTTGTGATTCTTGTTTTGAGGAAAACTTTATCATGAATTAGTATAACATGTGACATTCTTTAAGCTTGGCCATGTAAAAAAATTGAAATGTTTCATTTGTGTTATCCTTCCATGAAACAAAATGAAATTTTTATGTTTTATTTTGTATAATTGTGGCAACACAAAAATACTTATTTTATTTAAATACTTTATCTTTGCAAATAATTAAAAGAAACTGCTAGTAAATGAAATAGTGAAGTAGACCTTACAGTTAATAACTACAGGATGCTGTAAATAATACTTTTTCTAGTTTTTGGGATTTATTTTTAAACTGATTGTGTTCATATAAAACTTCTTTGTTTAACCATAGGAAATCAAGAATTTATTTTCATCTCTAGAAATGCTCCATACTTTCATAATCCATGCATAGCTTTTGAACTATGTAATTAATGTTGCCATAGATGGGAAAATTTTCAATTGGTTTGATCATAACTATTATTGAATAACAAGATGAATATTGAATTTTTTTTATTGTTTGGATATCTTACAAGAAAGATGTCTAAAAGTTAGTACATTGTTCTCTATTATCTATTTGGCTTACTCTCAGAAAGCTATTTAAGAAAACTATATGCTTTGGGAAAGGGTGGGAATTATTGTTAATTTGATTGATATACATTCTTAAAAACAAGCACATTCTTTGTCAAATTAAAATATTATTTAAAATGAAGGTAATGAATTCCAATATTCTTCTGAAGACAATAAATCTGATATTCTTTTTTATGAAATTAATTGAAAAACTAATTTTTCTCTGTTTCTGTATTTTTGTAACAGAGCAACAAAGTTAATCAAATGTTGTTGGATTATAATATGGAAAAATAAATCTTAAGCTTATTGAAGAATTCCTCATAATTGTCAACTGCCAAGTTCTGACCTTAACTGCCACTCTTTTAATCAAATTTCTATACCACACACATCAATAGAGCTTGTTGTTCATGAATGGGCTCTGTTGAAGTTGGATAATTTTGAGCCATCATTAAGTATAAAGATTACTTCTTAGCTGGTGCATACCTTTCCAGTTGCCATGCTATGTTGTCAGTAAAAGATTTGACCAAGTTATTGTATAGCTTATTGGATTAGTAATCCCCTCTTATTATTAGTAGAATCCTTATTAGTAAAATTGCATTTTTCAGAGTTGACAATCTCAGATTCAGTGCACTTTATTATTTAATAATGGACAATGATTTTTGTTGAATAAATTTTCAGGCCAGCAACACATGAATGAAGGACACTGTCTGTAAAAGTGGGTAACATATGCCATAAGTCTCTCAGTAGGTAATATATGTCATAAGTTCAAATGTCACATCATCAACTTCAGCTTATTCACTGTATAATTTCAAAATCTCCAATTCAAGAGAATTAAACTAGATTAATTTCTTCACTGATTGAATTTCCATAGTTCTAAGTAGAGGTTGTTTTCTAATTACAAATTTTATTTTCTGAATGTTTTGCATATTGAGAAATTGCATTGTTATTTTGCATCATGAAGTTGATATCTAATAAGAGCCAATAATTAAATTGTATTGGTCCTATCAACAACAATGGTGTTGAGTTGAATTAAAGTTGAAGCTATTTTCTTTCAAAAGTGAAAATGATATTGTCTATGGTCCTGCTCGATTTTTAGATTAATCAAATCTAAAAAAGGATTTTTTTTTTTGAGATATTTACTGTACTATGTGAGAATTAATAAAAAATAACATTCATGATTTCTAAACAAGTGTGTTGTTAAGTTCTAAAAACGTTAAGTGGTCTGTTTTATTTGTGTACATTTAATGTTAATATAATTAATATTTATTATTTATTGTTACTATTTTGAATAAATAATAATTATTTTATTTTTTTGAATGAATAAGGAAATATATATTTTCAGACAAATAATTTAATAATTTTATGGAATATATTCTTTGCATGCTAAAATTTGGATTAGTTAGTGCTTATCAGTTCCTAACTCCATTTTACTTTTTTAACTTAGAAACTCATATATTAAGACCTATTTGTAGGCTTCACATTAGCAGTGTCTATTAGAGTTAAGTATTAAGCTATCCACAATTCAGTAACAAATGAATGCTACTATGCAGTCTGGTATATAGTATTAATAGAATCCCATGACATCAATGTATTTGATTTATTAGGTAATCATTAGTCTTTCACAAATTTATATTGATGACCTCTTTATCTTCAGTACTACAATATTTATTGATATACTTTTTCCGTTAAAATTCTTGAAGTCATGTTCATTTCTATTAAAACTGTTAAAAGTAACTCTAGTGAACAATTTTGCTGCTACTTAAGTTAGACAGTGAGTTTTAAAACTGATATGTTGTATATAATTAATGATAAATGAAATTTTTTATGTATAATACTTTTTTCTTCAGTACTTTTATTACAATTAGAATTACTTTTCACTCTTCATAATTACATTGCTTGTATATTTTTTATCATGCTAATAACAAGATTTATGTTTCCCAAACTATGTATTCAGAATCCAGCAATCATTCCACAGCAATATTTTTATCCAATATAACTAAATTTCCTTGAATTATTATTTATTATTCAAGATTAATTATATCTAATGTACTACTTGTGATCTTATAAAAATTGCTATTAATAAGTTGTTTCACTTATAAAAAATACTTTGGATATTTCAAATGATTATTGTATATGCATGTATAAAAAAATTAGTATTTTTATTTATGCTGGTATACATGTATAAACACAATTTCAAAAAATAGGCTATGAGCAATAAAATGCAAAAATTAACTAGCAATACTTTTTTGAGGGATTCAAAAAACTACAGGAAAGTTGAGAACATTTATTATTGGAAATAAAAAACGATGAATCTCATATAAACACAAAAAGAGTATTAAATTTTCATAGCTTATATGGTATCATTTTAATGTCATTACAAAAAGAAGCTTGATAGAATAATGTATTTCAAAGGATGAATCAACCCTTTATTGTTATGCTTCAAAAGTTTCTAACAGCCTAGTGATTTTCAAAATTTTTCATTCTTTTGGAAGTCAAAGAAACATGCTTGTCTTAACAAAGCAGTACATAAATTCTTATATTAACAAAGCATTTACATATTTTTTTATCTGCAAGCAATTTGTATGCAAACTTATCATATAACCACATTGCATATTTCTCAAACAAAACATATTGGTAGTTGCACATTTTTTTTCACCAATTGCAGCCTCACTAATTGAGATTTTCTCCTAAAATCTAATATTTTGCTAAGCATGCTTAACTTTTAGAAGTAAGGGTTTTTTACATTGTATTTTTCACATATTTCATGGTAAAAATATAAATTTTTTATCCATTTTAACACTAATTTCTTATTGATTTTAGACAAAAGATAGATAAAGCTAAAAAACTTATGGCTGAACGAGATGATTACAAAGCTTGGTATTATATTCCATCTGATCAAGGAAGGAGAACCAGGTATGCCAGGAAACTGAGTGATGAAATCCAAGAAAGAAAGGGATACAAATAAATTAAACTTTGCAGCTAATACACGATTATTCTAACTCAAATTTCTTTAGTATCATGATTGTTATTATGTAGATATTTATAAATAAATGAATTTATTCCTTTGAGATTTGTTTATTACATTTATTTGGATTTTTAAATGAAAAAAATTCCTTTATTGTACATATGTATAATCAATTTATTTTACCTCAAATTCACATTTAGATTACAAAGATCTGAAAAAAGAGTTTAAATTTGAGTTCAAATCTCTGCAACTCTAATTCTTTTTTATTTTTTTATTTTTTATTATAACAAAAATGCAAAGACCGCTGAGTTTATTATGCTATAAAAACTGCCTGTTAAAAATGTTTTAATATTAATGCAATGTTTTAATATAATTTTTAAGTAACCTTTTATTTAAATTTATAATAATCAGTTACACAGTCTAATGTTAGTCTATGTTATTTTTGGAAGGAAAAAAAAAAAAAAAAACTTCCTAAGCTTGTCAGTATCATAATTAATTCTTCCATTTTATCAAAATTGATAATAGAATTATCTTAATCATTCTGATTTTTATAAGATGAAAATAATTTGTGCATTAAATTAAAATATCTGCATAACATTTTTGTTAAATTAAGTTGTTTTTTTAATGTAATAAAAATTATCATTTTAAATTGTATTTGCTTAAAAAAAATCAACATTTTTTTTTTAATAATTTCATTTATAAACTTATTTTAATGTTATTTTCAAGTTTTCCATTTTAAAAGTTTTAATCAGTAGACGGATGGTATTACATGTATCACTGAATGCTTAAAAGAAGTATTGTTGTTTGCTTAAAAGAAGTATTGTAAAAATTAGTGTTGCTTGCTTTCATATATTAGCAGAGTAGTTTGTGATCATAAACAGTATTGGGCTAGAAGTTTTAGAGATGTGCTTGTGTGTTGAGATAAATCCTTCAAAACTTGTTGGACAAATGTTGTTGAACATTTTGAAACTTCAAAATGTTGTACAAAAGAGGACTTATGGAAAGCTATTCTTACAAAGTTTGTTAATATAATTGTAAAGAAATTATATAGAGGCTTAGAAATTGTGTATTTCATATAAACTTTTCCTTCTACAGCTACCGATGGATAGTCTTAATATAAAACGCATTGTATTATTCAGTAAAAATATACCAATAATTGAGAAAAAGAAACATTTTCTATCCACAATTTTAAACACCAGAAATTAGAGTAAAACATTAATGTAACTGGCTTAATTAAAATAAATTAGTTAAATTTTCAGTAGAATGTAAAAATGCTGTTCATCTTTTGAAAAAAATTAATTATATGATGTATTATTTTTTAAATTAAAATAATTTTCTATAAAAATATAAATTCATTTTCTTTTTTTTAATGATTTTCTAAAAATGACGCAAATTTAACACCTTTAAGGATTAACTAAAAAAAATTTTCAACAATTTAAAATTTTAAATCCTTTTAAGAAATTTCTCCAATTTGGAAGATATGGATTCTAATAATAATTCTCGAATTAGAAATTATTATAAAGTAATTATACCAAAAATAATGTGGTTTTAACACATTAGTCAAGAAGGATATGTTATGATAAACATAAATTATAAATCCATGTAAATCGTCAAAAGCTGGAAAGATAGGAGGAATGTTAATACATCACAATCAAGTGTTTATCACCACCTGACGAAATTTGGGAAAGTTAGCAAGTTAGTTTGGGTGAAATCAAGAGGCTCACTTCGGGGATCAAATCTATCTCAAATTAACTGAGGATTTTTTGGTTAAAATTATTGTCGATGATCAAAAATGGTTAATTTATGCTAGCTTTATTAATTAATCTTGGTGGAAAAACTTTCAAATCTGCCGAGTAAGTCAGTGTATTGAAAATTTCTTATAGTCAAAACTAACCAGATTTTACAAAAAGGGGTTTTGAAGAGAGAAAGTCATATATAAATTGTGAATAGAAAATAATATAATTTTTCATTTAAGGAATGCAAATTGCATTAGAGTGAAAATTCAGAAATTTTAATTATGGTTGATGAATTTTAAAAACTTATATTTGTGTAGTATGGTTACCAGACATTCACATCTGAGCTTGAACTCAGAGCAAGTTCGGAACTTAAAACTATTATTCATATTTTCTTTGAAATTGGAAAGATGTTAAGATTTTCCAAAATATAGACATAATTAAAACAGTCCTAAAATAATATCAGCTTGAAGTCGATTAGTATTTTTATTGACGGATGTTGTGAAGGGAGAAAGGTAAAGAAGAATAGGGCAAATTAAATGCTTTATCTGTTAGAGAACTGCTTTTGATACATAATATTTCATATAAGGTCCTTTGTTTTCTGTTGAGAAATGTTTAAAAGAATTGTCAAGAAAAAATAATTAGATAATGATAATAATGTACAGGAGTTATTTAAAATTGAATGAGTTATTAAAAAAAAATTAATTTTATTCCAGTAGTTGAAACCCCATCATTTGTTTTATGCTGAGTTTACTAAAATAATGGGAATTATGTGACCGAGTTTGTCAGTAATTTTCATTTTAAAATTTAGTAAAACCTATTGTTTTCATTATTGTGCAACATTTTATATTCATAACAATAAAAACAGCTTATTTAATTACATTCATTTAATTACGTTTTTAAGAAAATATCAAGTTATTAAAATGTCAGTGCATGTATAAGAATGAAAATTCAATATAAAGTTTATTAGTGTTAATAGTATTTATCTTTTCAGAAATGGAGTTTTTAAATTAACTATATAGAATAAATGATATTTTTTATTGTATCAAACAGATGCCATAAACATGCGTAAAAAATAGAATTTTTCTGATCAAAAATAAGGATTAGACAAAATTGTAGGCATGCCATGCAAGATAATAAAAACTTGCAAATATTTATGTTTTATTTGGTTTTATAATGATAGTTCTAAAGGAAATTATTAGATGGCGCCACTAGAGAAATTTATAATTTACCTGTTATTTCAATTCTTTTGTTACTTTTCCAGATTGGCATTGTTATATAAGTATTTTATTATGATAATCATGATTCCTGATTTCAATATCAGTATAAATAACATTAAGAAAGCAATAAAAGTATAACTGAAATTTTTTTCTCGCTTGTTATTTATTTATTTATTATTTTTTTTTTTTGTAGAAGGACAAGTTTATGCAGAACCATTCCGTTTCTAATAATACATCATTCTTAATACGTGTTTATTAAGAATTAAATTCATTGTTTTAAAAGTCTTAGAAGTATTTTTTTATTAAAAAAAACTAATGAGACTCATTGCTGATTTAATTAGAGATAAATTTTCTTTGTACTATGAAGAAAAAAAATTGCATTGATAAATTATAAATCAATAAAATGTGAAATCATTTTAAATGATAAATTACAGTATCGTAAAATATAACTACTATTGGTCTATGAATAAAGCCATTTTCATTGAAATACAAATTTTAGGAAATTTATTCTGTTTATATGATCTATTTTACAATCAAATAAAATATATTTGTAGAATAAATTGTACTGGGTAGTTGGACCCCTTGTCCACAACAAGGCCGAGAACTACTACTCATTTTGGCGTTACCCAGTGGGCACCTGTGAACCAAGTCATGGGTGTACGCGTAGCATTGTGTTTTCTTCACACCGCCACAAACCCTTTTATATTTTTATAACTTTATTGGTAAATGTTTCATTAAACAAAGAGGAAGGAAACATCCGTGCCGAAACTGGGATTCGAACCCGGGACCAATAGCCTTAGAGTCAGAAACGTTAACCACTTAGCCATTGGCTGGCAAATTATCATTTGTTATGTTTTGTTAACTTTATTGGCAAATGCACTTTTAATATTTTGATTCAAACTCTTAAATCCAGTTTTTGATTTGTATAACTTAACATAATTTGTTGCGAATTCACTGGCAACGTTTCCGCCACACATGTACTTGAGAGAACTCAAGTGGTATATAAGAGAATGCAACGAGCGAGTGTGCGCTCCACAACTTATTTTCAGATGTTTTTAGTTCTTGTAAACCTTGATTGTAACGTGTCTTTGTTAATTAATGTTTGTGAATAAATGTGTGTGTGTTCGTTAACAATAGAAGTTTTAATTTCACAAATCTCACATGTTAGAAGCAAAATTTTGATTCGACTACTGAATTAGAAGATTCGTAAATATGGTGCCGAAACCCGAGGATTTGAATACTTTGGAATCGTAACAACA
>JAPDSC010054833.1:57169-88682 GCA_026290005.1 Latrodectus geometricus
AACCTCGTACGTCGGCTCTGGGTTAAATGGAAGCAAAATTACTTAATACAGTTGAAAAATGCGCATAATTTTTATACATCCAGTACCAGAAAATAATCTAAAAATAGGAGACGTCGTTTTGATTGAAGGTACCCCTAAATCCAAATTATTATGGCCTCTTGGCATCATCGAACAGGTGTTTGTGGGGCGTGATGGACATGTACGTTCTTGCCTTGTCCGAACTACTAAAGGTCGCTACAAACGACCAATACAGTTAATTTACCCACTTGAAATAAATTGATCTCTATTTTCTATATTAAATAGTGTCTTGTGTATTTTGTATATATTTGTATGTTCATAATTATGTATGTGATTTAAAAAATTTTGTATTATATTGTTTGTTGTTAATATCATTTAGTGTACTCTTAACAGAGTACAAGTGGGGTGTGTTGCGAATTCACTGGCAACGTTTCCGCCACACATGTACTTGAGAGAATTCAAGTGGTATATAAGAGAATGCAACGAGCGAGTGTGCGCTCCACAACTTATTTTCAGATGTTTTTAGTTCTTGTAAACCTTGATTGTAACGTGTCTTTGTTAATTAATGTTTGTGAATAAATGTGTGTGTGTTCGTTAACAATAGAAGTTTTAATTTCACAAATCTCACATGTTAGAAGCAAAATTTTGATTCGACTACTGAATTAGAAGATTCGTAAATATAATTAACTTCGAATAACTACAGTTTTTTTATATTAAACATTTTGGTGGTGAATTATTAAGAAAAAATCAGAGTGTTTGAGGCCCGTCTTCCTCAAAGCTTTTTTTTTTTTTTTATGTGTCGTACTTTTTTTTTTTTTATCCAATCTTCAGATTAAAATAGATTTACTCGATCTGAATCATTCGTTCTGTATAGTTTTAGCAATAATATTGAAAATTAATGTTTTTAACTTTTATGAATAAATATAAGATAGATCATAAGCGTATATACAACTTTTTTATTGAAACAACCAAAGTCAAAACTAATTTTTTTTTTATTGTTTTATATATATATTTTTTTATGTAATATTTAGAACTACAAAAATATATTTTATGCCTTTCTGAACAACTTTTACTTCTTTTACTTTATGTACCTATAACCCTAACGAAGCCCAGTGGCATAGTGGTAGCGCTTCACATTCCCAAGCCTCAGGTCCCATGGTTTGATCCTCGGGGTTCAATAAAACTGAACATCAAACATGTGTGCTTGGGATCTTAATGCTGGGAGTTTTGCAATAAGGCAAACCGCCTATTCGGAACATATATTTCGCACCCCAGGGCAATCGGCCATTAAAACAGATATGGATACTGTAGGCTTTAGCCTCCACGTGGGCTGTGCCTTGCCACTGAGTTTAACACAATCACCAGTAGATTACGTTCGAATAGAATATATTACAGCATATATAAGTACTAAAAATATTTAAGTATATCAAATGCAAGCAGAAGTTATATATATGTAGAGAAAAAAAGAGACCTAAAAGCAGTACAACACTCTTCGAAATTAGAAATCCAGTGTACGATCTAGATCACTGTTGAGCAACAGGAGATAGATGTTGGGGTTCTGGATGTACATCTATGGGGGCGGCTGCTTAGGAATTTTTCGAACTTCCTTCGTGACACGTGAATACAGCCCATCATTTATGAAAGGACCTCCCAGGAATAAAAAATGCAAAAGATGTTCAAATGTCTTTCGATTGGAAGATAAACTGTCAAATATTACATTCCGTGCTATATGGAGTTACACTTAGCAAAAATGAAAATATTTGAATTAAGACAAACAATTTCGTTTCTATCGATAAAAATTCCCTAAATTTATTAATTTTGGATTTCACAATGTAAACAAAATATATTCTCTGTTTGTTTTGGTGGAACATATATACAGAATCCAAAATAACCACGCACGGAAGAGAGGATTTTGCTTATAGCTACAGGCAATATGAGTTTTTGAACAAGATTATGCTGTCTATAAAAATACACTTGTGAAAAGGTGCCATCTGTTAGCACCAATAATTATTATTCTCACATCTGGACATTTATTACATTTCTAGTAATAAATGTCCTGATGAGATACTAGAAATCTAATTTCTAGAAAAGCGTGATTTCAAATATTTTTTTCAAGCTGTCAAATTTTTTAAACTTAAAAAAAAATGAAGTATTTATTCAGCAGAAAATTACTTAATCCGAAAATCTTGTTAGCTAGTTGACTAAAATTCTTAATGATTACCAAAATTTGAATAAAATAAAAATTATTTATAATTTGGCAATATGTCCACACGACAAATAGTTTCATTGTAGAAATTTAAAAGAGCTTCGTATGTAGATGCATTAACGAACATAAAAATGTCAAAATAATGTGAAAGCGTTTAGGAAAAGAGCAGCTTCGATACTATTAAGTTCATGGAATGCTATGAGAGAAATAGGATATTTCTTTTGGTGATTCATACATCTATACCTTATAGTTTTTTCAAGAGAAGCAAATTTTAAATCGATTGGCGGAAAATTTAATGATCTGACTATCAAAAGGAATAGATTTTAATTCAACAGACATCAAGATAATTAATAACACAAGATATTTTTGTTATAGTTTGAAAAGTTTTCAAGCTATTGGTTGATGTTCCCTGAGTTTATATATAAAATTGTTATTCTCACAATAATATTTATGTTAAATTTAATAGAATCAGTTGTTGGGAAAAATCTGATTGTTTGGATATTTTTTTAACTTGCCAAGTTCATAATAAAAGTTCTCGTAAAGAACTTAAAATAACTATTCAGAATGCTTGGCTTATTGGATAGTTTTTGAATTTTTTTTTGCTTAAAATTTATTTGTTTGGATTTATGAGGGTTACTAAGATTTTTCTTAGACTGTGGGTCAAGATTTTTGATTTTGAAAGAAAATTGAATCGAGATATGATTGATTTTTGGAGAGAAGCATATTAAAATTGGTCTTACCTTATCGGAAACCAATTTATTTAATTTAATATTCTACTCTGGAGTGAAATTTTTAATAATTTATTACTGACATGTTACATAAAACAGAAATAATTTCAGCTTGAAAAAGCAATGGAAAGTAGTATGAAAAAAAACTAATTTTTATGTAAACGTTTTATGTGATAGTCTAGAAATGGAAAACATATATTGGTAATATTTTACGAGTAATTGACATGATTTCTTGATAGAAGTGTTCCAAACGCTTCTATGTCCCTCTTTGAGACAATCGTCATTAGTGAGAAAAGGTTAATGAAGATCTTAAAAAACATCTTCTTAACTGTGGCAATCAATTAAATTAATTTCATTCAGTTGCACTGAAAGTTATATATTATGTGCCATGCAAATAATAAAAATAACTATAATTTGCAGTCACGCCGAAGTGACTAGTTATTCATAAAAAGTTGTTTTAGTAGATGACATGTTGGAATTCTTTGCCATAATAGATTTAATGGTTAAACCTGAATTCACATTAAATACCAAGATATCGAGGGTAATGAGATAGCTGACACCTTGGCCAAGGTAGTTGCTGGTGATGCCACTGAGCCTGCTGCACCTCTTACCTATTTGGAAATTTCTTTGAGAGCTAAAAACCAATTTAAAACCATATGTCTCGTACCTCCGGTTCATCACTGATATAAAAGCAGTCGCTCAGGGGGTTCTCTGGTTCTTGAATGCAGTAGACAGGATTAAACCGCACTTACTCGTTTTCTCAATGGACACCTTAAAAATATGAAGCTTTCTGGGGGAACTAAGCAATTTGAAGATTGCACCAAGTGTTTTATGGAGGAAGCATCTCTTGAACAGATTCTTGCTTGTCTGAACTTCTCCAGACAGGACCTTACTATTGACAATCCACTTTTAGTTGGAAGAAGTCCAAAACTAAAAGTGGATTGTCCTAAAAATTGACAATCCACTTTTAGTTTTGGACTTCTTCAGGGTGCACAATTTCATGGACTTGATTTAGCTCCGCTAATCTCAGGATGTGCAAGAACAAATACTAAGATATGATTAAGCTTTCTGTCTTTTGGTTCTACAATTTGTGGATTCGAATCCTTTTTCAGACTCTGGTGTTTGCAATGGTTCAGAATACGCTTTAAATTGTAAGTTCCGATCTAATTAGCTCTCGTGCACAAAAAACTACCTTTCAGTGACAAACAAATCAAACCAAACTAAATGTCAAGACAAGAAAGAAAGCTCATTTGTCATTAAACAACTGACTGGAACAACGAAATTGTTTCAGTTAGTGTTAGATGTTATGTTTTCCCACATTCCTGTTTGTGGCGAAAATAAATAAATTTTAAATTTCGGAGAGAAATAAATCAAAAAACAAAAATAAATTCATTCTTTATATTAAAACAAAAATAAATAAAATTCGATTGAACATAAATTTTGCAATTTTTGAAATAATTAACGGTTGCATCAAAATGCTTCCCGTTTCTTGGAACAAATAATTTGTACCATCTTTGGACAATTTTAACACTCATACAAATAATTTTAGTCCATATTTTCCATCTTTTATAACAATGAGAAGCATGATCTGTTAATGGAAGTTGTTACAATCTCATCCAAGGAATGAAGAACCGAATAATAAATCTAAAGGACAATCATCAAATTGCTTAATCAAACTTTTTGTTACACATAGAATGTGAAGGGAAACATTTTCCATCGATTATTAAAAAAATCTATTTCAACAATACAGCGTCAAGTCCTGACGGAGAAGAATGGGGTAAGTCAAAAGAGACTCAACTCTTGGTTTCTAACAACCCCAGATTCATTTATTTGGAATGGGAACATGAAGGACATTGTGACCACGACATATTTTACGTGATCCAGTAGCTATTAATGAGCGCGTCATATCTGCGGCTCAGCCGGCATTTGAACTCACTACCTTCCGACAATGAGAAACAAAGCCCTAACCAACCAGGCCACCACGTCCTCTAACTATGACTACTGTTAAATTTTAAGACTACTGTTAAGTAGTCTTAAAACTTATAAGAATCTCAATTATCTCAAGTTCCTATTTCTCAGGTACTTACTTAGAAAAACAATTTTTCTCTGAATTCTCTTTCAGATAATTCTCTTCCAGGCAGCCCTGTGAATTTTCTCATAAAAAAACAAATCCTGTAAGTTCTAACTTTCTTTATTTTTTAGTTTTTTAATGATTAAAATTACAGTTTACATACAATTTTGAAAACTCAGATGATTTAGAGTTATATAAAAAGTGGTCTTATATTTACGTAACACCAAGATTTCAGAAAAATGTTTGCTCTGCGAAATATTTCAATGTTTTTTATTTAGTGGTTTACTTGCGAAAATAAAACTTTTTCAATATCTTTAATCCTTTAAAATTATTCATTTTATGCAGTATGTGTTATTTTGTTTGGTTTTATAATTGTACAATATACTTTAAACTTATTTTCTCAGAAATTGATTTTATTTTTAATTAATATAATAACAAGAGATGCTTATAATTGTTTATTTTTATTTTTGCGTGAAATTCAAATTTTATGATTTTGGAGTCTTGTAGAAAGTTGTAATACAAAGTATTTGTTTGACATTTGACCTTTTATACACGTACACATGATTGTGTACTTAATTTATTAAAAACGTGTTAAAATTCGTGTATATATTTTTCTATTAATTTATTTTAATTAATTAAAAATCATCCGTAACGAAGTACCAAAATGAAAATATTCACATAATTCTCACAGAAAGCGTATGAAAATATTCATACGCTTTCTGTTATTAAAAATATTTTGCTTTCATTTTACGAAACTAATTCTCTTAAAGATAAATTATTTATTCGAAGCAGAATATATGGAAGGAGAATAAACTTTGAAATAATTTAGCTTTAATTAAAAGCTAATCAGATGGTAGAAATTTTAAATTAATTTCTACAACTTTCAAACTTTCTAAGAAGAAAAATTGAGTAGTACTTTCTTCCTTTACATTTTCGAAATTGTAAACGAAGTTCTTTCGTAGTTTTAGATGAATAAGAACTCAGTTATTTTTAAACTCTTTTGTTCCTAGATAGTTAGTCATATTCATGCCTAATCACTCTAACATTTTTGCTAAAGACTAACCATTAAAATTAAAAAAGATGTTATTTTCTGTATAAATTTTGAAAATATTAACATTTTGAATTCATTCGAAATTTTCCCGTATCAAAAATATCAAATTTTGTTTTTTGGTGTTTTCTCGTGCTATAGCATAATTAAAAAAAAAATATACAAATGTTTTAAAAAAAATGTTCTTGCTGATTTAAACTAACCATAAAGTGTGGATGTTATGATTTATTTATTGCTTGTATAAACAATCAAATATTAATAATTAAAGTGCTTTACATGCTACATGAAATAAATTTATCTTTACTTAATGATGAATAAATATTTATTTTTTAATAGCGGTATCAAGAGACACAAATCTCCAATAATATATAAAATAACCCATCCCACTAAGATATTGGCCAAAATTTTCTTTCCAACTGCTCACTGAAGAGCTAATCCCATGAACAAATTTACTTGTTTGGTTGAACAAATTTACTTGATTGGTGGACAAAACTGTATGTCCAACATTATTGGTGAAAACGATTATTGGTCTAACTCACAGACCCATTATAAATAAAATAAAGTGACGTACACAAGGTCTCAACTGTAACGAAAGAAACAACCACTTTATGATTTAAACAAATTTCTGATGAGACAAAATTAATTATTATTAACCTCCAGATAGAGAAATTATGCAAATGAAAAAATAATATCTTTCATTCTACATTAATATAAGACATTAAGAATAATTTTTTGTTTTTATTTACTTTAACAATATAATAATTTCCCCGCCAGAAGATAAAGTGTCTGATCCCACTTCAAATAAAGAACTTTATTTTGATTTAGTATTTTTGTTTTAAACTATTCACATTTACCGCTAGTTCCATTTCTTAACTAGCTCCGAATATGAACTAATTACGAACTTTAAACATAAATTCAAAATTAGTTAGAGGAATGTCAGATGAGGCACAGAATCTCATTTCCAAAGTATACACAAAAAATAAATGATATAAACGTTTCTGAAATTCAATTAACTCAAAATCTATGGGTGTAATGTTATCCGTAATTTTTGCATGATCACAAATACGTCTCATCGTATAATGGCTTAGACACTCGTTGAAGGAATTACAGCTGATGTGTCTTCATTAATAATACATATATTTTTCGACAGCTTAATTCAAAGAAATAATTAACATTTTATTATAATTTCATATGAAATATTAAAGAAAATATTTTACAAACATTTTCAAATAATGTGAACAACATTATTAATCAAATATTTGCGTTTCAAAAAATAACAGCAGTCTGACTTCACTGTAAATAAAATTAAAGAGTATCGTTGTAAACGGACAGATGAGTAATTGCTTCCCTGAAAAACTACATTGTTTACGAGGTGTAGTTTTGTCAGTTTATTAATTATTTGAATGAGTAATATCATCTAATAATTCAGTTCAATAAAAGTATTATATCCACTTTACGCACACAAACATACGCACATATGTAGATAATTTTTGGCTTGTACTAGCCAATAATTTTTCTCATTGTTGTGAATGATAAATAATTGCGTTTCCCACCAACTCATTCCATACAAAAATATTTATTTTAATCCTTACATATTCGTGAAATTTTTTTATACTATATATACCAAATCAATTAATTATCGTTATTTTCATTGTTAAATTGTGGATCTCATTTCAAATTATATATATAATTTATTTGTTCATGTAATTTCCTTTCTCAAATAAATAAAATAAAAATGATTTTTCTTACATTATATTTTTTGTTATTTTCTATACATAAACAACTTAATTTTCATATAGAGAAAAATTATTTTTACGTTATTTATTTTAGTACATTTGGACATTTAGTTCAAAAACTTATATTTGTTTCTCAATTTCTTTATTTTTTTCTATTATATTTTTATTTCAGCCAAAAGTATCTTAAAATATGATTTACTTTCATTTGAATATAAAGTCCAAAAAAACGTATTTAGGAGTTTTTCTTCAGCACAAAAATGCAAATTATTATGTATTTGTAATTGAAAATATTCATTAAAAAAGTTTTCCTAAAAATTTTTTTTCAAAATTGTATTGGGTTTTTCATAAAATTGTATATTGTAATTACTATTACTTCATTTTTTAATGTTAATTTTAAAATTTGTTTATTTGCTTAGAAATCATAGCTTGTGTATATGAAAAATGTGTAAGAAGTGCCTTTATTTAACCTTAAGTAATAAGTAAGGAAGAACTTAGAACTTTTATATTTAACCTTAAAGAATATATCAGAAGTGCATTTATTTAACCTTAATGAATGTGTAAGAAGTGCATTCACATTTGTGTAAGATGGCTTCTAAAATATTTTTAACTTTAATAATTTGCTTAGCCTTTATTTAACGTTAAGGAATTGTAAAAAGTGCATTTATTTGTGCAATGTAACTCTTAAAATTTTTTAATACTTCTAGGGAAAAAATATGAAGTGTGAAGTATATAAATCCAATGGGAATTTAAAAAAAATGAAGTATGGATATCTGCTTTTATCTCACAATATTCAATTTTTATCATTCTAGTGGCTCTAGCCAGTACCTGTTGATAGTAGATAGTCTTAGATATAGAGGGTGATGATGCTCTAGTCCACCAACTTTCGAGGGCTATAGTTTTCAGTGAAAAATGTGTAACCACCTTTAAGGAAAAAGCTGCGATTAGGGTAAAATATTTACTTCTTCATTAGTTTTGCTCAGAGTGTTGTTTTGCACTAAGAAATGAGTATGGATCTACTAAATGAAGAAATAAGTATCGATCAGTAAGTATAGATCAGCTAAAACCAAATCGAATGAGTTATTTAACCCTGGAAAAATCCCCTTATTTACGAAGTTATTAAGGTTGGGACTCCTTTTATGTGAGTTTCAAAGCATATCCAATAGGTAGCGTATTGGGCGAAATGTAAACGTACGTTAAACAAAAGCCATACTTCTTCAAAAACTGAAATAAAATAGGAAATATACTCTGGTATTGAAGAAAGGATCTAATACCATAAAAATGATTTCTTAACTTATAGCGGTGTTACGCATAGATGACAATTTCAAAAATTGGAAAAGCTCTCATTTTTATGTGGTGTTTTTCTTTTCCAACTTTCCAAGTATACTCATTCAATATCCAACATTCATGTACTTTTTATTACTTATATTAATATATTATATTAATTTACTTATATTAATTTCTATCATGAGGCATGGTTGTTATAAGAACAATACGAAAATAAATTCCTATGTAAATTTCTTTTTGCGATTTTCCAATGTCCAGTTCGTAAAAACTTTTAAGGAAGATTTTGTTTCAAGCTAACCGTTTCATACATACTCCAATATATTGCTGCCAAACCGTTATCAGCTTATACAAACAATTAATTTCATTTCTTACGACTTTGGAGCCATTCTCGCCAATTGCACCGTAATTTGATTTTGAGATCATCCCCGACATACCATAGCACAGCATTAATGCTTCGTAAAATATGAACATATAGTTTTATCAATTGTTTTTTTATTACTAATGCTGCTTAATGAACACGACACGAAGGAATAATAAATACGAGAATTAAAGAAAAAAGGCAGCTGTAATTTTAAAATATAAGTAGCTAGAGACATTCAGCATTTAAAATATATTTTCCTTTTAATAAAAAATAAAATATGCATAAGAATTTGGAATTGAATTAAATACTTATATTTTTCATAATTTTACTTTAAGAAAACTGGGAAATTTTTGAAACATAAGAACGGAATTTCTTGCGCAACTAAGTTGAAAGTTACAGTTAGAAAAACATCGTACTAATTTCTGCTATAGTATCAAGAAAATGACATCACACAGGTCCCAGCTGTCGAGTTATTTCGTGCAAATTTCGGAGCGACTCTAATTGAAGCCCCATGATGTCGGTACGTGTTAGACGAAAGGTCAAGGCACTTGATGCAAAAGCATCTGATGAATCTCGAAAACCAGAAGTCAAGACAAAGGATCTCTTGATAACTGTAGCTCTATTATTTTCTTCCAGATAATGATTCTGGGATACAGTAGTTTATATGAGACCTGGTAGTCAAAATAATGGTTTATTGATGAAAAAGGAAACTTCAGAATGTTTTATGCATTTTGTTTTCTATTGTAATTTTAATAATGAATAAACTAGGCGAATTTAGTTTCTCTCATTTCCATGAATAACTTATTAATTATAATCTTTGTGCAAACTGTAAGTTGTCGAAGTGGTTTTGAATAAAAATAAACATCTAGTATAAAAAGCAAAAATTAGAACATATATGCAGTGTGTGTACTTGGTGTATATGTTATTAATTTAAAGTTTTTTGAAAAAATTGAAATTAAAATTAGCTGTAACAGCTATTTTTTAAAATATTCTATTCAATATTAAATTAGAAAAAACATTAGGTTATATGATATATTCCTTTGAAGAAAAACAACCTAATTACTTCAAAAATACCAATAAATTAGTTTGAATTATTAATTCGAAATATATTTATGAAGTACAAAATAAAAATAAAATAAGTATATGTGAGACTTTTTAACTTCACACAAAGGAAATTTATTTCAAAATAAAATTTGAATTATCAATAGCGCTCGTAATTAATGTTAGCTTGAATATTATTTATATTTATTTTACCCTACTAAAAATCATGTGAAAATGTTTTTATTATACCATATCTAGAGTCATGAAAAATACATTTTGATATTTTTTTAAATTTTTGACTAATTAATTCAAAGTTATAACAGATATATTAAATTATTCAAAATTTAAAAATATTTGTTATACCTTTGATCAATTCTGTGTATCTATAAGAAAATTTATTGTATTCTTAAATGTCTGGAGGATCTATAAATGTTTTTCATACATTTTATGTAATTCAAATAAAGATTAATCATATAAAATTGATGATATACACAAATTGTTTAATTGATAATCATAAAAAACA
The DNA here is from genome assembly GCA_026290005.1 of Latrodectus geometricus. Classification (NCBI taxonomy): domain Eukaryota; kingdom Metazoa; phylum Arthropoda; class Arachnida; order Araneae; family Theridiidae; genus Latrodectus; species Latrodectus geometricus. The sequence goes on from JAPDSC010054833.1 coordinate 68,186, forward strand.
CCCCATCATTTTTAAAGAATTTCAAATATATTTCTCACGACATGAAAGCATTTGGATTAAATAAGATCCCAAACATTCTCCGAAAACTTTTAATTTTTATATTTCATTTTAAAGTAATATTAATGATTTTATTATTTTGTAGGATTAATTTCTCGAACTTAATTCAACGCAAAAAGTGTTTGACATGATGATATTCTGTAATTTAAACCAAAGCGAAAATTCTAAGAGCAGCAAACAAAATCTTCTAACTATTAATACAAAAATTTTTTGCTTCTTTTCGTTGAAAAATTCATTAAATTTGGAATTTCATTTGATGTTGATTTTATAAATTTAATTTATTAGGGATAACTTATTAAGTCAATTAATTTATTAGATATAGTGTTATTTCGATGGAATTTTTAAAAATTACTCACAGAACTTTATTTTATGAATCCTTACGGTCATTAATGTTTTGTAAAATGTATTTAAGTCTCAATGTATAGACAATATACATTTTGTATTTTATTCTATATCTAATTTTTAATTTATGAATTTTTACTTCAATAATGCTATTTTATTATTTATAAAAAAATATTTTTATTTTAAAAGAATATTATTATTTTTCTAGTGATGAAATCTGAAAATATCCTTCTTTTATTCTAAAGTCTAATAATTACAATTAACTTCATAAAATCTTATAGTCTTGAAAATACATTTCGAAATCTAAAACCCAAAAATGTTTCTTATAATAATAATACCTCAGTTATCTATATCACAATATAAAGCTGCAATAAAATCTTAAAATACTGAATATTATGTTTCATTAATTTCCAAACTAAAATAAATAAGAGGGTGAAGACAAACTTAATTTTAATAAATATTCCAAACATATATTAATCATTAAAGAACAAATGAAAAGAAATATTTACTTACTTCATTTTTTATTTGTAGAATTTTTCTACATTTTGATAAATTTGAAATAAATCAAATTTGAGTCAATTAACGGGAAATACATATTTTCTAATTCGCTTTAAACATTAATCTTCACCGGATTTCACATGCATACTTATCAAATTTATTTTTTATTCTGTCCCATTTGGAATGTTCTAAGCCACATTTTTTCTAAAATATGAAGACAAATGTGTTCGGTATCATTATTTTCCTTTTTTTTTTCTTGCATTAATTTTATTTTCCTATTAATCAGCGCATGGCTTTATCGTTTGGGTTTTCTGAGTCGTTGCCACCTCTCTCCCCACAAATAACCATGATCATTTAGACAATGGAAAGTAATCTACGTCGCAGTGCTATCGTCTGAGCCTGTGGAACAAAAATTATTACCTTGCGGTGTTAGCTAGAAAATTCTCTATTTATCTGCAGAAGGCACAAAAGCTGCAGACCCGATAGGGAGAAACTGTATAAAAAATATATTAAGTTCATCTGTTGGAAACGTGTTCTTTTTTTTTTCGTTTCTTTTTTTCTTAAGCTTCATAAAGCACTAAGAAGCTTTTCTTTTTTCCTGTGATGCAATGTCATTTCCGCTTTATATAGCTTTCTATATTACTAAGATTTCCTCGCTTAGGTCTTTTTTGGTGTCATCAAACTGCGGTTGCAGTTATTAGAGTAGAAGATATTTGATAAAGATTGACTCTTTGTATGGTAAAAGAAGTTTTTTGTATATTAAGATTTATGAGGTGTAAATAATTTAATCATGCCATTGTGTCTTACCTAATGTAAATAAAAAAACAGCAAGATATCTCTTAAGAAAACAGGTCATTACTTATTTAATGAATTTTTTATAGTTAACGCAAAACGAGAGCCCATAGTGACAAAAAATTAGAAAAGTTACTATTACAAGTTATATTTTAAGACTGTATCATAATATGGAGCATCTTATTACCAAATAACTAATTCATTGTTGGAAAAGTAAGAAATTCATCTAAAAGTATATTATCTGTACAAAAAAATGTGAAATTTTATGTAAAAAGTACTTTTTAAAGTGTAATTAAGGAAAAAATCTTTATATATTTGGAAATATTGTTCCTCATTAAGAGAACTTTGTATATTCCTTTTGCCAAAATCAAAAGTATTCATTTTTAAAATTTTTTTCTTAATTATATAACGCAAAATTTTGAAAATTTTCCAAACTTTACGAAGTAAAAAGCAGTTACTGTTTCCAGAATACACATTTTTTGTGAAGTGAATATCTTTTAATACTTTTCCTAATATTAATTTTTCTTAAATAAAAGTATTTGAAATGATAAAGTTTCAGTATTTGAAGTGTCTAGACTAATTTCTTCAACCTGCTTCTTAGATCCCTTTGATAAGACATAAGACTAAATTTAAAATAAAACGAATATGTATTTTTTATAAATGAAAATGTAAAAAATAAGTTAAATGGTTGAAGTTAAATAATTGGGAAATTTCATGCAAATATATTATATTTCAGTTCTCTTATAAGCTGAGCAACTTTGGAAAACCAAATTTTTAAAGTTATGCAGCACAATTGGATAGTAATATAAAAAATTATAAGAAAATTTTACTATTAAAAATTTTAAATTTTAAACGAAATTAAAAATATGAGAAAGTTTTGAAATTATGGATGTTAAAATTTAAAAATTTTTAAATATTTAATAAACATCAAATATTTTAAGTTTTACTTGTAGATTCTATGATTTTTTATATAATAATTCCTTTTCACAAAAATTTTTCTCTGTATATTAAAAAGTTCATAAAATACTCAAAAACAAATTTTCATAATGTAGCGAATCCTTTTACGGTTGCAGTGGATAATAAATAATATATTTATGATATTGTATTCATATATGTAGAAAGTTTTCATATTAACTTATTACGTAAAAACGAATAAAGAGTACTTGAAAACTTATTTAAATCTCTTAACTAATTAAAATTAAATTACTTTTAAATAATGATCAATTTATCATAATAAATGAAAAACGCAATATTTATTTAGAATGAAAATAATTCTGTTACATATATGAAGTTTTTTTTCTTTACATCTCTGTATAATCATTTAAATTTGAATATTTATCGTATCCTACTATAATCTCAATGTATTAATTATCTTCTACCAGTTCATTAAGCAAAAATGTTACTGCATTTTCCAAGTCATCACTTCCAAAAACATATATTGTCTCAAGGGATTTACATCTTAAGTAAAAGGTGGAAATTGTTAGAACTAAAGTCTGAATAATCAAAAATTTCTCTACTTGGATCTATCCAGCAATTCATAAAATCCAGTGCTAATGTGAGAACGACCAAAAGTCGCCAACAAGCGCAATTCGTCCAGAATGTATTCTTCCTCACTCTTTTGGATGGTTCGCATAATTTTCTTAGCCTCACCAGATATTTTAAAAATTTTTTTAAGGATTCGATACGATTGTAGTGTTATTTGGCATGAAATCAAATGACTTTTTGTCTTATGAACTACCGATTGAAAAGTATCATATGGTAATTCTAAGGCTCATTGCCAATTTCTGCTTAAATGAACTGGTGATTAGGCGGAGTATCAAAAAATTAAACTTCTTATCAGAATTGTGTTTCTCCAATGAATCCATTCCAATTTCATTTTTAATAACAAAATGGTACTTTTTTCTACGGATAACATTCATAATAAAGTATCAAATCCAAATAATGCAGTATATATAAAGTAAAATATGAGATTTAAAAACGAATTGACAGTCAAACTTAGAATATTTTGGCATTTTCCCTTAATTCAAATATTTTATAACTTCTTCTATAATATCATTTATCATCTAAAATTAAAAATTTTAGATTATTAAAATTTTAGATTTTAGATTCTAATATTAAAAATTTTGTCAGCTTGCTGTTATTTGTACTTAAAATTTTTAATTAAAACAATTGTTATTAAATGCAATATAAATTAAACACAATTTTAAGACTTCCTGTTTCAATATTTTGTAATTTGATGTTTATTTAATTAGTTTTAACAGAATAAAGTAACAAATCCATGTTATAAGTCTATGAACATTGATTTTTCTTAATAAATTTGGTATGATGTTTTTCTAATGCAAAATTTAGATTTTCATTAATAGTATCTTGAATATGTTTGAAATATTGAAATTTTCTTTAACTATCTTAATTATTCAGTTAGAAAGCAAAAATAATTTGCCGAAAAGTTGAAGGACATTTGACAACATTTTCAATTAAAAATTAGATATTTTTATTTTGAAACAACAAGAATTGATTCGTTTCTAAATATAATCTATTCAATAAATTTGTATAGCATTTTCATATATTTATATTTTCCTAAATTTATAAAGAGTATGTATTAAAGTCACTTTATTTAGTTTTATTTTGAAGTAATTTTTAAATGCTTCGTCCACCAATATTTTTTATGATTAACATTATTAATTATTCAAAGGATTACCAAATTGGAGAATTAAGTTGTTAGAAGGATTAGAAAATCTTTAAATAACTGCATTCGAGACAAATTTAAAACTACCATAACTTAAAATAAAAATTTTAATTAATGTATAATATTATAATAAAAATTAGTATTCAGAGTTCCTTATTTCATTTTTTGTTAAGTTTATTTTTCAATTGTTCAAAAACGAAATTTTATTTGATAAGTACTAAATGTAGAAACAATTTCGAGTATTGAGATCAAAATTGTTTCGAATTCTATTTTTATTCAAATTTTTTGGGAAAAAATGTATGTTAATCATAACATGAAGGCTAAGAAATAGCAGCTGTTCCATCAGGATTCTGTCAATTGGAAACAGGAGAGAAATTAAATTAGATGATTCTTCAAAAACAAGACACTTGACGGCTTAAATAATTTTCAATTAAATATAATTGTACTTGCAAGATTCGAATATTTACTTTTCATTTGGAAATTAGAGAGATTGAAAGGAAAATTAAAAAAGGGGACAATAAATAACTTCACACAATGGCGGGAATTTAATTTGAAAATTTTCTTCTTAGTTTTAATGATTTCTTCTTTTTTTATCCCTAGTGCAGTGATAATTGGTTGAGAAAAGGACATTTTTCTTCCTATCTTAAAGAATAAAGTAGCTTAACAAAAGATTAATTTTAAACAATGTTTTCAAAGCTGATGCCAATTTTCTCCTTTAAAGATTTCAAAAGATAGCTTTTATGAATCGTTTCTTACCCACTAATTCTTAAGAAAAGCGAATTAATTCGATAGTATAAATATTTGGTTTAGAATTCTTCTTAAGCTTCTATAAATATTATCGAAGATTATATACGTTTTGTATTTGCAGTTCGGCTCGTGGTGAAAGATAAGGTTTGTTGAAGAACATTAGAAATGTTGACAATCAAAACTTTTCAAAACTATGGAACTAAGTTTTCTAAAAAATAATTATTTTAAAAAAATTGATTTTTTAAAAAAGTTTTCGATGAAATTTAAATCCTGTTTTAATTAAACTGGGAAATTATGGCTTAGACAAATCATGTAAAAGAATATGCATATTTTTCTGTCTAAAATTTTGGTTCAGTTTTTAAAAATTGTGAGCATTAAGAACAATGGTTCTCTTAATTGATTTGCTGTATGTTCATTTAATTTTTAATTATATTTAAAATTACCTTCCCCGACAGAACTTTTTAAAATGATTCCTATTCTATTTCATTTAGAGACAGGTTTGCCTTATCTCATTAAAACAATAATATTTCAATAATTTTTCTTTAAATTCTTTGAATAATGCAGCAAGATTTCTCCTTGAAAATGTAAATCCTTTTATATATTTTCTTTTTTGATTCCAAGTGATTTTTGTTTCCATAAATATTCCAAATAAGGCTTTATTTTGCATGTATTTAGTATGTACAAACATATAAAAATAACTTCACTTGATATAAAATTTAAAGGAAAAAAATTCAAAATTTTGAGAAATTCTTAATTTTGATATTATTAGAATACATTTATGTGGTAACATAAAGCATTCATGTAAAAAATAAAAAGCAGCTTTATAATGAAATAAATTTTATTGTTGAAAATATAAAGTCTTATAAAAGATTATGAATTCATAAAATTGAAAGAATATATTTTAATATAGATTACAATAAAATATTTTCGATAAGAAAAATTTTTGGTTAGAGAAATTAATTAAAAATGTTTTGTTAGCAGAGAGCTTTATATGCAACCCAATTCCCTAGAAAATTATACATACGTAAGTTTATAGAAAACTATATTTAGATATACTAATAATTATATTTATCATAGCACAATTTTCTTGAGAATTCCTCTTTATGAAAATGATTTTTTCACAATTATTTTTAAATATCAGATTCTCTTTCTCTCTAATTAATCTCTGAATTTTACTATAATCATATTATAAGAAAGGGTATAAGAATCTTCATTGTGAGTCAAAATGTGAAGAAATAACTCACATACTATCTTATTTATTTATTAACATCAAGTAAAAAGAAAAAAAAAACATAAAATGTTTTTCAGTCTTCTTAAACGGCATTAACTTATGTGATTTTTAATAAGTTTAACTAAATTAGTTAATTAATTAGTTAAGTTTTGTGGTAGTGAAATTTTTACTAATACTATGCAATGTGAGCCTTTCTTTGTTGCGAAAGATATTAGACTAAGAGAATAAAATATTATAATCATTTTGTATACCATATTAAACATGGTTTTTCAAGAAAATGACTCACTCATATTTGATAATCTGAATAACAGATATATTTTAATGTCATTCAAACTACTTTTTGAATCATACTCTCTAAAATAATTTTTAATTTATCGTCTTCAGTTGCAAATGTTCTAACTGCAGTCAATTAGAAATCGAACAAAAATGTGTTAATAGGGAATCTAGTTCTTTTTTTTACTTTTATGTAAGCCTCATACTCTGATTTCATAATGGAAATAAAGTTGTTTATGTGTCCTTGGGATAATTGCTTCCATTCGTTTGGCAATGCTGTTTTTAAGCCATCGAAGAACGTAGCGGTTGGAAGGTTTTGACCAACAATCACCCAATCGCAGAATAATTGCCCAGATATGTTTTACATTGTTGAGGTCTGAAAATCTATTTGTCTAATCCATCTAGAGCAGGGGTCGCCAAACTTTTTTGATCATCGCCCCCAATATGATTTTTTGAAATCTCCATAGACCCCCACAAAGGTAATTTTCAGGTAATTAAAATAAAACTATATATTAGTCTAAATATTTAATAAATTAGAAACAGTAAGTAAAGTAGCTACAGATCTTTTTACTTCTTAATGAGATGAGTGTGCCTGGTGTTTCTTGGTAAGGTTCGCTATATTGGGTTTGAAATTAGTCAATTTTAACCGTAAATCCCCTCGAAGCTCCACATTTAATTTATTTCTGTTTTTAGTTAAAATTGAATTAACGTGACTAAAACCGGCTTCAACCATATACGAACTTGGAAACGTCAGCATAAATGGCTGAGCCATTTCGTAGTTTCACATATTTTTGCTTTATATTTATATTAGTCCAAAATTTATGTATTGTCAAATTTTTAATAATCGTTTTTTCTTCAAGATCGGACAACAGTTCTGAAAGCTCATCTTGTATGTTGATGTCGGCGTTATCAATTTGTGTCGAAAATGGAGCAAAATGCAATCAGGAATGTCGATGTTTTCCAAATCAACAAAGCTCAGTTTAAAATCATCGTTTAATTTTTGAAGATGATTTGTATTAAGAACTGTTTTTCCTTCGAGTCCCAATAGACCCCCATTCGACCTTTTGGGTCAGATAGACCCCTACTTTTGTTAAATAGACCCCTAGGGGTCTATATAGACCACTTTGGCGACCCCTGATCTATAGAATATCGTTACTTTCTCTAAAATTCTATCATATTAATTCTAATTGGCTATTTGTCATCATATATGCTATATCATCCTTTGAAATGAACTCAAGGTTGATTGCTTCCCAGAAACGGAAAGCAAAACTCTCAAAAATGGTCTCCGCATACCTCAGACCAGTAACAGTATCCCTTAAAAGACATAAAAAAGTTGTATAGCTATCCAACGAAATGTCTGTTTAGATCAAATATCCTCTACGATTAAATTTTTTGGACGTTAAGAGTAGGTACGAAGTCTCTAGCTCTCTTCCAACAAAAATATATTCATTAATCTGTATTCTCATTAATCTGTTCCAATCTATCATCTATATATACGTGTAAGGAAAGGTTTTTCTGTTCGTAAAATTGAGCGGAAAGCAAACAGCGTGTCTTTCTGCAGCAAACCTTAGCCATAATATCGCCTGGAAAAAGTAATTCTTGGAATTAGGCTTCTAAAAGCCACATAAATATCACGAAAGAACTGAGAAGCTGTAACATACTGTTACGCTTCATTTTAAAGATAAATTACTTCTTTTGTAAACATGGTGCTTGGAAGATCTTTTCTTTAATACCCAATTTTTTTTTGGATAGATTTGTAATCCTGAAATTATTTTCATGACCGTGGGCTTTACAGTGACTCTATCCTGAACCGTGTATTACACTGGTTGGCCGTAGGCATTACATTGAACTTCTCCAAACTTGAAATGAGATAGTTTAACTGGATTGCATTTTAGCCTCCTCATGATATTTAACCTTATTGCATTATCTAAATATTGGTAGTTACTTATTTTTACTACCAATACCTGTTGTATTCGTAGTTGGCGTATCTGTTGATTGTTACAAAGGAAAAAAATTCGGTGAGGTTTGCCGGTGAACGAAACATGGATTTTATTACATACTTATAAAGTCTGCTCTTGTAGTAGCTTCACCTAAAAACACGTATGCGTTTGTGATTTCGACGCACAAGATATGCATCTTTATTTTGAATAAATAATTTACATTTTGTTCAATTCCTTCATGAAATTCGACAAAATGTAATGATTCTCTAAAAAAATATAAAATTCTTATTGGAAAATATAAAGCTTCCATAACTTTTACCAATGAATGTTTACTAAGAATGTCCTATAATAATTAAAAGAGAATAAAATACAATACATCATATTTTAGAAATTAGTTAGCCTTTGAGCTAAAAGAAAAATGATAAAGATAATTTATGCTTGAATTTTTTATGGCAATGTTGAATTTGGTAAAATAAAGATCACTGGAAAAATAATTAAGCTTACTAATTGAAAATGACAATTTCTTCTTAGACAATGTAAAATGATGTATATTCCTAGAGCTTTTTTCCTTATTAGTTATGAAGTTTTTTTTTAACTAAAAATAACTAAGAATTTCCTGCATTCAAATTATTTGAAGAATAAAGTGTTTCCTTTACAATGAATTATTTTCCTTTAAAAGAAATTTTAATTGGAAATTTTGTTTTCTATTAATGAAAATTTAACAATGTAGATTTATTTACTTTCTCTGAGAGCCAATATGTAGCACACAAAGGTCTAATACATTTGCAAAATCTTAAATTACTACAATTTATTTATAGTTTTATATATATAAAAAATTTAAATAAAAAAAAACATTTAAATCGTCCTTGCCTATTTAAACTAAAGGTAAAGTGGATATTTTGTTTTTTCTTTTTCATTTTTCTTTCTATTTTTGTCAAGATGCTAATAGCTCTACTCAAGGAGACATAGCTTCTCAAATCGATGCTTTGGTCATTATATATGGAATCGGTTTATTAACCAAATGAACTTCAACAATATTTTTAATTTCTTATTTTCAAAGAGATCAAGCAAACAATCAAATATTAATATTTAATGTGCTTTACATGCTACATGAAATAAACTTATCTTTACTTAATGATTTTAATAGGTATTTATTTTTTAATAGCGGTATCAAGAGAGACAAATCTCCAATAATATATAAAATAACCAATCCCACTAAGATATTAGCCAAAATTTTCTTTCCAACTGCTCACTGAAGAGCTCATCCCACTGACAAATTCACTTGTTTTTGATGGGTGTACAAAATTGTATATTCAACATTATTGGTGAAAACGATTATTTGTTTAACTCATAGATCAATTATAAGTAAAATGAAACATGATCTTAAGAGTAACGAAAGAAATAACCACATGGCTAAAATTTTTTAAAATCAAATCATAGAAATGTCCTGAATTTCTTGCATTACTAAATAAAAAATATTTAGACTTAAAACTACCGTAGCGTTGTTAACATTATTTATTCAATTAAATGCATTATTACTTTGCCACTGTTTACAATCTTTAAATAACAAACTTTGATTTAAAATCTGGATTGAATAGTTTTTATTGTTGTTGCTTATCTTCCAGGATTAGATAAAGTTAAACAAGTTCCATGCGATCACTGACATTCAAGAAGTTTTCTTAAAATCTATTTCTGAGACAAAATTCTTAAAATTGTTGAGTTTCAAGTCAAACAAATGTTTGGTTCAAAAATTAGGTGGCTGGTGATATCGTCCCAAACTTTCCAAAATGACTCGGTATAAGACGGTTACGGCACATGGTGCAAGTTTTAAAAGTTTTTTTCCACCCAAAGAACGTGAGACATTTTATGTGCCCACTGACAAATCGATTTTAATAGGTAATGTTTTAGTAAATTGTGAGATCTCATGTTTTTCCTCTTCTAAGTTGTTTTCAAATTCGTCAGTTAAGATCTTAAAAGAACGCATTGTCTCATATTTTATTGTTATTATGCTTACTCGCAGGATTCGAAAGATTCGAGGACTTCGAGATTCTATTAGGGCATAAATTCGATTCCATGAATTCAACTCATCTTTAATAATAATTTTCATGCTTGCTACAAGCTCAAATTCAATAACATTAAATTTAAATTTTTTGTTATTGACTGACGGATGTTTGATTACTAAGAAGTTCCTTCTTTGTGTTTTATAGGTGATTTATTTTTTCCGCACAATAAAATTTTTCATTATAAAAAAAATTCCTTTTTAAACACATATAGTTTTCTCAAAATGTTTTCTTTATTTTTTTCAACATTATTAAATGTTTCAAAGGCTTATATGTGTGATTAATATTTTCGATTAAAATAAACATCCAAAAAAAAGTAATCTAACTATAATCCGAAACATTTCTCATTTATCGTTTCCCACCATTGTAAGTCTTCCCAGCTACGCTAACTTAACCAGGAGTTACGGTTGCAGTCAACTTCTTACTGAGAAAGAAATAAAAATGGGAATACCATAAAAGCGGGATATCTAAGCTAAGCAATGAGATCAACTCAAAGATTTCTTTTATCCCTGAACAACTTATTTTTCCGGAATTAACAGACTCGTATCTATTGACTGACAATGAAGTTTCATTTTTGTGATTTTCTTTTCGGTTCTTCCTCGATCTGTTTTTTTCCCCCTCTTTTTTTAGGTATTAAGAAACATGTCAAAAGTTTTTCTAACTACGTGATCGAAAGTTAGCGATATCTAAAAGAAAAAAAAAGCGTAATTTTTTATTTTTAGAATATTTATTTCATTTTTTCATGTTATTTCTATCGTTTTGGTTTTAATTTCTTTATGTTTAATTCCATGAATGGAACTTTTAAAATTAAGAATTGTAGAGGCTTCTATTGTATTATTATTATATAAATTTAAGGATTATAACTCATAACTATATTCTGTTTGGCATGTGTTTTACACATTTCGTGCATAATAGTAGAATGGGATAAAGCACAAAAAAGGTATATTTTTTATAAACTTTTGAAAAATGACTTCTTTTCAAAGTTATATTGTTGTTTCTGATGACACGGCAAAGCCAAGCCCGTCCGTCAAATACTAGGCGAATTAAGTCATCAAGAGAGAGCGTCTTCCGTTTTTGAATAGACCACCTTAATACGAAGGTGGAAGTTCAACTTTTAGCTCATAGATGGCAGCACCATCTGAATCTTCCAATTTAGAGATTGAAACCAGTGAAGACCCAAAACCTGGCTCCAACCACCCCCTGAGCTATTAATTTGGAATGGGAACATGGAGGACATTGCGAACCGACATAATTTATTTGCCCCAGTCGCCATTAGTGAACACGATGATCTTCGGCTAAGCCGGGATTCGAACTCACCAACTTTTGGTAACGAGAACGATGCCCTACCCAGCAAGGCCACCACAGTCCTTTTCAAAGTTATTGATATATATAATGATTCTAATTATTATGAACATACGAATTAAATTTTAACTATTAATGCTATTTACATAAATTGACTGTTTAATTTACAATTTAACTATACATCATCCGAAAATGTATGGTAAAATAAAAGCATAAACAGATAATTTTTTGAAATTTTATCTCATCATTTAGTATGACTCCAATCTTTTAATTAAAAAAGTATATTTTAGCATTAATTATATAAAGTCAAAATGATTAACCTTTTATTTTTTATTCTGTATTTATAAGTAGCTCTCAGTTAAAGTAAATAGGGAATTGTATTCTTTGTTTCTTGTACTGCATTGGTGTTTGAAAAATCAGATGCATTATTTAAAAAACAAAAATCACAATATATGATGTATGTTTACACACATCAACAGAGTTGAAAAGATAATTTTGATTCCTAATCCGTTTTATAATGAAGATTTTCTATTTGATTGTGTGAAAGTTTGACTGAACTTACATACATTTAAGGATTTCTAGCGAATAACGCTTTATTTATTGGTTTCGAATAAATTCTCTTGTTTTTAATATTGCAGAAACGCCAAATTCAACACTTTCACCCGAAATATTTCTATGAATTTAACAGTTTTCCCACAGAAAGGATTCAATGCACAAGGTACATATATCACATAAAAATACCTGATCTGATTAAATTTGTCGACACATCAACAATATGAATTACTTAAAATGGTCAGAAATTACCACCAGAAATCTTGAATAAATATGAGAGTATATACATATATTCTAGTCTTTTTTAGGTTTTTGTTCTATGAGTAGATACACAATTTATAATCCTCTGAAAGATTATACTTGGAGACAGAGTATTTTTAATTTTTATCAAATTATAAAAATCATTGACTTGTTGCCCTTTTCTTTTACAGCTAGTACTGAATAACAACAAATTGACTGTCATGTATCTGGGAAACAAAATTGTGGCTTAAAAAGGACTGTGATTTTCTTTTTTCCGTGAAGGTATGGAGTGCTTATATTGAAAGAGAAAAAAAGATTACTGCATCTTAATTGATGCACCATATTTTCAGGAAATCAAAGGTAGGAAAAATGTTAAGAAAAGTCTAGAAAACCAACAAAAAGAGAAAAAAAATAAGCACTTTTTTCCCTAGGGTAAAGGAGCTTTATGAGACAAACGCTGGAATGAGAAAAGCTAGTTTTGAAACAACGTAAAAGAAGTTGGATTTAAATAAAAAAAATTTAAGGATTCATTTTCCAAGACCTTTGCCCTGGAAAAATACTTTATCATATTTTGAAGTGTTTTTCCAAGACCTTTGCCCCAAAAAGTAAAAATTGTAAAGAGACAAATTTCTGAAAAGTAATTGATTGTTTGTGTATGAACGATCACTCACAAAATAAAAAGAATGAAACTATTGAAAAATGAGACAGAAATGTTTTCATATAGGGTACTTATCAATTTTGGATTCTGCTGGTAAAACAGTCATTTTTTATTTATATTTTAATTTTAATTTTAAAATTTACAAAAATACCGGATTACTTTAGAGATTCTTCGAAAATCACATGATTTCTTAAAGCCGGTTATTGATGTCACATTGTGACTGTAACATATCTAAATATATGTTTAAAAAGCAATAGAAATTAGAAAATATGGTAAAATTTTTCTCACATTTTGTGCTGAAAAAGAAGGAGGAAAAAAATAATCTGATAATTTTTTTATATGAGGAATTTTCTGATTGTCAAATTTAGTGAACTTAAAAGCAAAGAGAAAAAATTATGATTCCCGCTAAAAAGAATATTTCACCATTCAGTCAAATATTAGGTTGGGGAAAAAGAAATCCATTATTTTTACGTGAACTTTTTGTAACTTCTTTCAGATTCGCTTTGTAAAAAGGTTTAAAACAGTTTTCATGTAGATTTTTAGGTCTTGTGCGAAGCTACGACTGCTGACATACTGTCAAGTTTGATCATTTTTGATATTTTATAGACATTCTCGACGATGTTGTATCCATGCGAGGTGCATCTTTAGCATCCAAATACCCAAACGGAATCGACGAAACCAAAATTGTGCGTAACTGGTTGTTACAGTCATATATAGGACGATAAACACCTTTCACAATTTTAACCACCTAGTTAGCATTTTCGCCATTATAAAAGAAAAACTAAAATGTATCGAATTTTCTGTTTGTTGTCTTCTATTTTTAAAACCTTGTACTCGTAACTGAATTAATCAAACAAAAAACCGCAAGAGAATATTTTAGTGTCAAATGTCACCTTTCCAATGAGCATAAATTTGAAATTGTTTGATAGATACCTCACGAGATAGCGATCACTACAGACGTTTACCGAAAAAATAATGGATAACTTTTTCCCCAATCTAATATAAGTATAGAACATATGGAATCTAATGTTTCGTTTTAATGAATTAATAAACTAGCATCAATATAGATAAAGTGGTGAACATACATTTGATATAAATGAAATCGATAGAATGAATACCTGAGATTAAGGGCGTTTAGGTTTGAATATTGTAAAAGCATATTTCCTTCGATTAATGAAAAATAAAATAAAAAAATTTGGGAAATCTGCAACGAATAAAAATCTTGGCTTATCTTACAAAAGTGAAACACAAGCCAAAATAACAGGTTACTTTAGGCAATAAAGTATTGTAAAGGAAGAAATAAAAGCCATCTAACCTAAATAAATCTTTATTTTATTTGCTAAAGTTTTGTACTCCAATGCCTTACTTTGCCTTACTCTGTTTAACACTTAAAACCTTTTCTCGTTCTAGTCCGTCGAATACGTTCAATCAAGATTTTACTGTAGGATTCTGTAGAATTATTTTAAAATTCTATGTTTATTAATGAATATATATAAAATATGAACAAAAATCTCACACATACAAGTAAACAATTCGTAATATAAAATACATTTAATTAATTAATTAAAAATTATACCCAATGCGAAACACGTTTTTATATTTACATTGATTCATGGATATTTTTATGTAATTTGTGTGTACACAGTCTTATATTAAAATAAAAGTATTAATTAATAATTTATTACTGAAGTTTTTTTAATAGTAGAAATGTAAGGCATTCCTGTATTTATGCAAATTTATATTTTTCATTTAAAATAGAAATTGGTTAAATTGAGCTTTAGGTTCCCTACTTCACCAACTCGCGAATTTGAAGCGCTTTTTCGCGCATGCTTATTAATTACTCTTTTGTTTTAGCCTTTTCATTGGTCGCTAATTAAGTTTCACTTTGTAATAGCGGTAGAATTGTCACCACGGCATCGGCGATTTTGAAAACGAGCCAAGTAGGGGACCTAAGGCACATTTTTACCAAGAACTAATGTTTCAGTGGAACGATTGCAATATATTGTACAAAATGTATTAATATTTATGTGAAATGACGCTATGGCATTTTGTTTAATTTCAATTCAGTAATCATTATGGTTATGAAGAAAATTATGAAAAATAATTTACTTAAAATGCAAAGAGTATTAAGAAATATAATCGAAATTCTCAAACTCCAAATAAATACCGCCATATTTAAACATAGAAAAACTTCAATCGATATTATGATGAATTAATTAACAAATATTTGTAAAATAAATTTAAAATTAAACAAGTATTTGGAAGATATTATATGAAACTAAAAATATTTAAAATATGTTAATATTTAATGCCTTTAAAATTCTTACGTTACCATATTTTTTAGAACACAATTTTTTGTATGTGTGTAGCAACATCACTTAAATAGAATGACTTTAATTTGTATTTATATCTGTGACTGTATATGTCATTGTTTGAAATGCAGAAATTAGTTTAGTTATATATAATTAAAATAAAATATGTTCATTCTTTCATTTTAATTATTGCATTCTTACTGAAAAATAATGAAGATTCTAATTTCGAGAAAAAAAGGCTTAGCAGAATATAATATTCTAAATGGGTTGCCATTTTCTAAAATTGTTCCTTTTTAGACTTCGTCAAATGTAAGCATGACACGCTTTGTCTAATCCTACAATTGTTTCATTTTTGTCATTATGAAGACAGATAAAAATGTTGAATTAAAAGATTTGTTAAACAAGCAGTGTTTTATTTTTTCTAATATGTGTTTTATTTTGAATGCTCTTTTGTGAAATAAAATTCTTTCTTAATTAGTTATTTCTAACTGATACTCTCTTTCTCTGAAAGAAATAATAAATAGAAATTTTTTTGACTGAATATAAGGTATATTACTTGTTTATGGTACTGTAAAGTAGTGTGTGTGTGTATTTATATCAACTATAGTGACCAAAATTAAGATGACTAAGATTTATTATCAATAATAATTTTAGGCTCAGATTTACTGTACGGTCGCTCTTGGCGCGATTTTCTAAAGTTGGCGATAAATAACATTTTCTGGCAACCCAACCATTTCTGGTCAATGACATATGAGGGATTCAAACCAATGAAAAATAGGGGATTCTGATAAAATGGGAACCGAGTAAAAAACTTATGTATTTAAAACGATTTATGTATTTAACGACTTATGTATTTAAAAGTTTTCTTATCTCTTTATGATGTTTCAATTAGATTCAAAGTCGGAAACAAATTACACAGGTTCAAGTAATATATAGCAGTATAAATTACACTATAGCAATATAATTTACTATATTGGGAGCTTCATGTGGTAGTAAATTCAACTGGAAAAAAAAAACAATCTCTGTCATTGGTTAAAAACAGTCTCAAAAAAGTTATTGAAAGTAATAAGCTTTTAATAGCTTTGTAAAAGCTAAATCCGATATTGCTTAAAATACAATTACTAATTAAAATTTCTTACATTTAGAGCTATGAAATCATTGATTAATGGATTCAGAAATTTAAATTTCACGTGGTTACCTTCTTTGAACAAAAATTGTGAATTCCAGGGAGGAAAATTAAAATAATAGTATGGAAATAATTTATCTTAATCTGTTTCAAAAACTAAATCACGTGAAAAACTCGTAAGTCAATTTTGGCTTTAGCATCCCATTTTTACCATTTTAAATACGTTCGCATATGAGTTAATATATTAGATAAAAAAGAAGTAAAGTAAATCCTGATTAAACCAGAGCTTAGTAAACCGGACTTTGCTTAATCCGGATAGCTATTTAGATGTAAATACAAACATACATATACACTGTATAAATACAAAGAACAGTGATTAGATGCAGATGAAGATAATCCAGATTATCATAATTTAACAGTGGTGGAGATTATTGAAACTGTGACTGCATTTCAAAGGGGAAACGATATCGATGAAACAGAAAACCTAAAACCAAAACTAAGTGAGGACACTTTAACTTTGTTATAAAATATATAAAAGAAAACAGCAATGAAGCCATATATGGATATTACTGACATTTGAAACATCTTCATCAATTAATTGTTAAAAAATGATCATTAAGGTAAGACGATAAAGGATCAGAAAGGTCCGGCGAACCATCTTTGGCGCTGTTCTCGATAATAACAACTGGAGGAAAAGATACAATTTTGAAATATATAAGGTTTTTAATGACAATGATATTATCAAGTCTATAAAACTAAGCAGAATGAGATGGGCAGGGCATGTAGTAAGAATGAGTCCAGAGCGAACAGCATTAAAAGTTTTTAATGTAACCCCCTCTCATAAAAGACCAAGAGGAAGGCCCAAAAAGAGATGGAAAGACTGTGTGGATGAGGACTTTGCCATCCTAAAAGTAAAGAACTGGAGATCAATTGCTGGGAGAAAGGCAGATTGGGAAAAGCTTTTGAGGAAGGCCCAGGCCTACAAAGGGCTGCTGTGCCTATGCTGATGATGATAAAAGATCAGTAGTTTCTTCCAACCAGTGAGCGTGTCAGTGTGGTTACAGAAGATGAGCCTGGACCATCATCTTCAAAGTAGGTTTTCACCTGATGCTTATTGTAAGTAAAATAAAGTATGTATATACCAGTGTTTCTCAACCTTTTAGTATTCACGGCCCAATTTTCAATCATAATTTTCATCGCGCCCCCCCTCCCCACCGCATACAAAAAAATATATACAATAATCGGTGTATTTTGAGTATTTTGGCGCTAAACTTACACTACAACCTTAATTTTAAACTTTACAAATTACCAAGAATACCAAAATTTATTGACATTTTGCAACACCGATCCTCAGCATTGAAAAAACAAGAATCCTATGCTTTTTTATTACTCTTGCGTCCCGCTATGTCTCGGCATTCTCACGGTTTCGCGAGAAATATGGAGTTGTCTGGTCAGCAAAAATTAAGCTAGGAGCATGCGCAGATGTGAACAAATGTTTTCTCATAGGGAGAAGGAGAAAGTTCTATGACGCCAATTTCAATTCCAGACAATCTCATTCGAGTTGATCCTTCTATCGCTATTGAATCTATTCTGGATGTGTATATTATATATATTTTCGTGCAATTGCAATTCACCGTAATAAATATTCACGGCAGCAGACTTATGCAGAATTATTTATAAATTTTTAAGCAGGCGTAAGCGAGCATTAGACGATAGACAAGCATCAACAAGTACACAGATAAGCGTGGTTTCGAAAATAAAATTAAGAAAATATTCTTAAGAATACTTAAATTTTGGGTTCACTAGTACTGAAGTAAATGAAGAAGAAAGGCCCCTGTGTATCATTTGCTCAAAAATGTTGGTGGCAGACAGCATGAAACCTAATAAACTTAAACGTCATTTGGAAATGCTTCATAATGAGTACGTAAACAAACCCAGAGAATTCTTCGAATTAAAATTAAAATCATATGAAAAGCAAAAATCATTGTTTAAAAAAACTTTGTCTGTGAATGAAAAAGCTTTAATTGCCTCTTACAAAGTTTCACATAAAATAGTCAGATGTAAAAAGCCTCACACCATTGGTGAAGAGCTTATTTTGCCAGCCACGATTGATATTGTAGAAATTATGTTTGGAGATAATTTTGCAAAACAAATGCAGTCTATACCCCTTTCAAATGATAATGTTGCCCGTCGAATTGCAGATATAGCTGAAGATGTAGAGTGTCAGCTTTTGTCGAAGTTGAGTTACAAATTGTTTTCAATACAACTCGATGAGGCAACATATAGTAATAAAAGATGCTCATTTCATTGCCTATGTTAGATTTTGTGGTGAGTCAGTAGTAGAAGAATTACTTTTCTGCAAACCAATAGAACTCAAAGCAACAGCACTCGCTTTATTTGCTATCTTAAATGATTTTATGAACGAGGCAAACATAGAATGGAAAAATTGCATCGGAATATGCACGGATGGTGCTCGTTCTATGTCAGGAAGATTCCAAAGTATTCAAGCACTTGTGAAACAAAAACCGCCACAGTGCGTCTGGACACATTGCATGATCCACAGAGAAGCTTTGGCTTCCAAAGAAATGAGTCCTGGTTTGAATATTGTGTTAACTACGGTTGTAACCGTAGTAAATTATATAAAAATGAGACCCCAGAAATCAAGAATCTTTTCCGCACTTTTAAAGACATGGGTGCAGTACATTCAGTGTCACTATTTTATTGCGAGGCAAGATGGTTATCACGAGGGAAATTTTTGCAACGTGTTTATGAATTAAGAGAAGAAATCGTCGTTTTCCTAGAAGAGGAAAACAGACCGGAAGCTGAGAATTTTCGCGAAAGTTTATTTGTGTTGAAATTGAGCTACATGGTCGACATATTCGAGAAATTAAATAACTCGAATCTTCAACTGCACGGAGCAAATACACATATATTGGATACGAGTGATAAAGTTAATGCTTTTTGTAGGAAATTGGAATTGTGGAGGAGAAATTTAAAGCAAGAAAACTTAACAATGTTTGCAAATTTGAATGACTGTATTAAAACTTACAAGGCTGAAGAACAACATGTAAAAGTTGTTTTTGTAACCATTGAAAATCATTTAGCAATGCTAGCAAAGAATTTTAAAAAGTACTTTCTTGCTGAAGATAAACTGATATCAAGTTACAAGTGGGTGAGGGATCCATTTCAAAATACTCCCGAAGGACTCTCAATCGAAGAGGAAGAAACCTTCATAGACTTCACGGCAAGCGGCGAAACCAAAAGACAATTTAGTAATAAATCAATCTTTGAATTTTGGGCAGGAGTGGATGGTGAGTTTTCTGCACTAAAAACAAGGGCATTTCGCATTCTACTACCATTTTCAACATCTTACCTTTGTGAAACTGGATTTTCTGTGGTGGCTACTTTGAAGACAAAATATAGATCTCAGCTAAATATAGAAAAAGAACTGAGAGTGTCTATTTCTAATATTAAACCCTCCTTCGAAAAACTTTGCTCTCAAAGACAGGCCCAAGGAAGTCACTAATAATTATTAAATTTGTTTTCATTTAGTAAATTGTTTTAATTTAATAAGTTAATTATTAAATATGTCGAAATGTATTTTGTTTTGCATGTGTGTGTGTGTTCTTTCCTTTCAGTCACTTAATCAATTTTTTTAAATAACATTTTCTCTTGGATATG
>JAPDSC010054833.1:88782-107635 GCA_026290005.1 Latrodectus geometricus
CGCCCCCCCCCCCCCCCCCCATTAGTGTGCTCGCGCCCCCCTAGGGGGTCGCGCCCCACAGGTTGAGAATCACTGGTATATACTACACTTAATATTATCTTATATACAGTTTTATTCTCTTAAATTCAAAATAAAATTTTTATTGTTTATTAAGTATTTGTTTATATTGTTTATACAGTTATTTGTTTATAAGTATATAAACAAATAACTGTACACAATAATAATATATGTCTCAATTTATGGGCAATTTCACTTAATGCGTACTTTCCTTAATTCGGATGGCCTGGATCCCCTATTAGTCAATATTAATGATGTTATACTGTAATTTCACTTAAGAATGTTTCAGCACGAACATGATAAAAACTATATAATCTTTAAATCAGTATAAATAATAATTAATGAAACAGAAGTATGAAATAAATTATCTGTTAGTTCACGAAATTCTAAATAGAAACATTTAGCAAAATGCATTTAAAATATAAGTCAACAGATTATATTATTAAAAAAACTTTAAGGTTTATTTTTTAAATGAAATTAACTGAGCATTTGAATGAAGTTGATACAAACAAACACATTTTTTAAGAACAAACTAAATATATTTAAATAATTAAAGACAAAGAAATAAATCAGTTTAAAAAAAGCTATGATCATACAAAATAAAAAAATATACAAGATAAAGTTTTATACACGGAATTTTATGTACCCATACATATTCCATTTTATGTGGTAAATTGCAAATCTAAGTTTCTTATATCTGAATATTAAGGATTTATAGTACAATAATGTTTTTATCAAAATTGCATGTACAAGAGATCTTATTGCTTATATTTTATAAGACTATCTGTTTAAATTAAAGTTCATTTCTAAATTGTTCCAAAATAACTGAAAAGTTCTTATTTGT
The DNA here is from genome assembly GCA_026290005.1 of Latrodectus geometricus. Lineage (NCBI taxonomy): Eukaryota > Metazoa > Arthropoda > Arachnida > Araneae > Theridiidae > Latrodectus > Latrodectus geometricus. Next base: position 89,684 of record JAPDSC010054833.1, read on the forward strand.
TGTATATGAATTATTTAAATTAAAAATATTTAATATTTATTTTAAGAAAATAAATGAATGCTGTTTTTTCTATTAAAAATTTAACAGCAATAAGCAGTTTTATAGTAATTAAAACATTTTGGCGTAAAAACTGTTGTTTTAAATCATTTGGCTATCTTTTTTTCTTCCTGAGATTATAAATTTATTCGCTTTTAAAAAATGCATATTTATTATCTCTTTCTTTTTTATCCGAATTATATTCATAACTTTTTGGGTTGTCTAAGAATAATATTGAAATATTTATTGGAATTTATTATTTTTGCTAACTTATTTTCTTATAAATTTACTCTGAAAAGTTAATTCTTGTTTTTTGTTTTTTAAAGTTTGTATCGTAAATATTGATATTTGTTGAGAATTAAATTCTCAAATTTTAAAAAAAAATAGGATCATAATTTCTTTTTTACTTTTCTTGCTTTCAAATTTATTTCGCATACTATTTTTATCTTTTGATAGAAAAATGTAATTAAGAATCAAAGCAGAATAACCGAAATCAAATGTTTTGTAATGAAATCCATTTTTGACAGTGATTTATAAGGTTTCACATACAATTCAAACTAACCTCAAGTCGAAAGTAGGTATGGTAACACAGTGGTTAAATAAAACGCACATTTTTAGTTTCTCTTTCTATATTTTTAAGTCTAAAACTATTTCTCCTAATTATAGTGATATGGATCTTTAGATAGATATTAAGTATTATATAGATCCTTAAAACATGCTTAGAATTAATTAAAATTACATTACTTTCAATAACAGTTTTAAAAATTGATTTTATAAAATTAGATCACATTAAGTGATTTAGAAATATGAGAAAGAATTATGAAAGTTCAAAAAATTTCTGCAACATCAAATAATTTTGCTTCCATAACATTTCGGAAATGACGTTAACAAATGCTTTTTCTCGGAAACAATAAACTGGACTTTTTAAAAAGTAAAAGAAAATATATCAAGATACGAGACAGTAAAAAAAACAAAGCCAAGAAAGAAGGGGACAGGGAGATTTACTAGTGTAAACTATCTTCTGTCTTAACACTTAACTAAGAGTTATGGCTTTCTTTTTACACCCTCTTTCATAATTCTCTTTTTAATTCCCGGATTACTTGAGATTTTGCGAGATTATACCTTAAAAGCAATCTGGCAACACAGCACTTTGTGATAAAGTCAAACACTTTGACTTTTGTTTTTAGTTCAGATTTATTTATGAAAGATTTATTAAAACTTGCAGATAGCATGGTTTGTTTCTCCATATATTTTCATTTATCAATATTTTGTTACCCCAAAGACAATTGACAATCCTTTTAAAATATATTTAATAGAAATTATTCCATAAACAAAAAAGATATTATTTGGTATTGTTTGAAGTGATATGTTTATTTTTATTGATCGAACATAGGGAAAATGGAAATACGAATCTCAAATTTTGAATAGTGTTTGTGTACATAATTAGAGACTTTGACTTTAAATATAGCTGTTTTCTAAATTTTTTAAATTTAATTGTTTCCGATAAATATAAATTTTTAATCAAATTATATCAAACATCAGGCACACTTTGTTAGCTTTGCTTAAAAATACATAATTTACAGTATCTTATATATAAAGAAACATTTTTAAGAACCGTCTTATCTTATCTTTACGTAAAATGTCTAAATATATTCTTAAAATTTATAGACAATTTGAATCAGACATTTTAAATTTATAAGGAAAATAGAATTTCCTGTATATAATCAGCGGCCATTTTTTTTTTTTTTTTGGCGAATAGTCAAAAATATTTATTGCTATTTATATGGGAGTCACATAAAATAAAGAAATGCGCTGTGTGATTAAAAATATAATATATTGTACAAAAAAAAAACATCTATTATGAAAAGGATCTATTTGGACTTACCTCATCGCAAAGTGCGATAAACAGAGATGAAAGCTAGAGATCGATTAAAAATGATAATTTGGAGAAGATTTTAGTAAAACTTGGTTTTTAGCTTCTAATAGCTTTTAAACTATGTTAAACATATTTTAAGAAAATATAGTTACTATGTTATTAATAACAATTAAATAAAAAAAAATGGATTATTTTCGAACTGCGTATTCGATATATTTTTCTTTTGTACCGTGCATGCTTTGTTTTTTCATTTCACATTAACGAGCAAGGCCCCTGTGGCCTGGTTGGTTAGGGCGTCGTTCTCATTACCTAAAGGTGGTGAGTTCGAATCCCGGCTTAGCCGAAGATCCGTCGTGCTCAGTAATGTCGACCGGGGCATGTAAAATCTGTCGGGTAGCAATGTCCTCCATGTTCCCTTTACAAATTAATACCTCTGGGGGTGATTGGAGCCAGGCTTTGGGTTTTCACTAGTTTCAATCTCTAAATTGGAAAATTCAGATGGTGCTGCCATCCCTGAGCCAAAAGTCGTACTTCCACCTTCGTATGAGGGTGCTCTCTTGAAAAACGGAAGACGCTCTCTCTGACTTCATTCGCCTAGTCTCTGATGGGCAGGCTTGGCGTTGCCAAGTGTCATCAAAAACAACAACATTAACAAGCTTGAAGCCATTTTTTTTATTTGCTCTTTTACTATAGCTTTTAATTTAAAAATCTGCTGTGTAATTTAAATGTTTTCGCTTCCATATGAAGATATACGAATTTGAATATTTTCAGAACGAAGCATCTCACATCAAGAAAAAGCAAATTGACGTTAGTGATTTGCAACTGCAATATCTTTCCATGAAACCAAATTCGTTTTTGAACATAGCTGATTATAGCTGAAATAAGTCAGCCGTGTCATGACGTCACTTGTTATTTATTTTATGAAACATGAACAGTATTTTTATAAAAACGTTCTTGTAAGCTTTTCTGATGGAGAATGTTTTTTTTTTATCAGATTATCCGCTGCGGCATATAATACGCACAACGAAATTAAGTAATAAATTAACACATAATCCGCGGATTATATACAGAAAAATGCGGTATATATATATATATATATATATGTATGTATATGTATGTAAACTTATTGAACACTATATTTTTGAAGAAATTTTTTGTTCCAAACGCTATTGTTTTAATAAACGTCAAAAAGTTATTGAAAAAGTTAGAAGTTACATATTTACAATATTGCTGCTTCCATAATGCACTGAAATCTTTTCATCAGAGTAGATATTAACAAATTTGTAATCCTTCTAATTATCTTAAGACTCTTAATTAATGATGTGAAAATTTATAACATCTTAGTTTGAACCAGAAAGTTCATGTTTCCGAAACAAAAAACTGTAAATTAGCATGTTCAAAAGTTATTGTGAAATTAAAATTTTAAATATTCTCCTTTAAAAGATTATTATCATAATTTTTTTGTTAAGCTTATTTATCCATGTGGTATTTTGTATAGTTTAAATGTTAAAGATATTTAAATCGCTATTTTTTAAAATGAGTTTTGCTATTTTGTTTTATTTTTCAATCTTTTTCATTACATTTTATTTAACTATTTTTAAATTTTTTGGTAACATGATCATACAATTTATTATTTCAAAATTACTCGAGTTCATCATTGTTAAAAGTTACTTGAGCACATTAAGAAATAACAAAACGTATACAATATTATATTTTTGATACATTTTGTATAAGTGTAAAAATTTACTTATTCATATGTTAACTAATTTACGAAATATAGGTCAAAATATTTTTATAGCAAGAATTCATTTTTTCTTATTAAAGTACTTACAGTTATTACAATTGTTTCTTAACTTAAAATCAACATAATAAAATCATGTAAAACCTTTGTCATCATAAAAAGTTTTTTCTTTATTCTACCAGTTTTATTCCTTTTTTTTATTTATAAGCTTTTACTGTGTTTTTTTCAAGATTAATGTTCTATTTGTTGTCGTTGTCATGTGCAGCCAAGCTGGCAATATGGGGTGCGCTGCTCCACTTTTCCAACTGAACCATATTTGGTGTGGAGTCCGACTTCCTCAGTACACACATGCCATAGGTACCCGTTTATAAGGTAGGCAACCATTCACACACACACACACGCAAGGCACAAGGAAAGGACAGGACAAGAAAAAGAGAGAGAGAGAAAGTACATCCATTCCCGAGCCCGGATTCGAACCCAGGTCCCACCCATCTGTAGTCAGGTACGCTAACCACTAGTCAGGTTGGGGGGCAGTGTTCTATTTAGTTTTCTTAATTATAATTAAGTGTTATTTTTAAAAATTAAATCATATACTCAAAGACATAATAACATTTACATACATACATACCTACATATATATATATATATATATATATATATATATATATATATACATACAATTTCCTTATTTACAATACCCCAGAAAACATTTATGTAACAAAAAAAATTATAAGGCTTTATTTAACTTCAATAACACTGTTCTTAAAAATTCCAAAAAATCATGACTAGTTGATTAAGAATGATTATATCACAATATATAGAACTACATTGGTATATTGAGCATTTGAAATTTATTTCCTGATGAGAAAATTTTTATGAAAACTCATTAGTCTGAAAATATTTAAAAAGAAATGTTGATTTGTCTTCTAAAATGCTGTTAGAAAAATTTTCAAATCTTACTATGTCATAATCCATCTTATTTTGAAAAAAAATAATCAATGGATAATAAAAATAATAAACAGTTATCAACATACTGAATGAAGAAAAAAAATTATTTTAAAATTCTAAAAAACTATAACATACAACTTTAAAAAATAGAAAACTTATGAAAAAATGTTTTTTTTTTTCTTTTCGTGAAAAACACAAAAAAAGAAAGTTATAGATTTCTTCACTGTAACTTTCTTTACCAAATAATCTCTTCAGTTTCGAGTACTTCACTCCTTCTAACAATTTCTCGGTGGCGGTAAAAGGAACATTGAATATTTCTCACTTTAAAAGCCAATGTTTCTCCTTTGAAAACAATCTACTGAACTCCCACGTTCCAAGCGGATCCGCTAGCAAGTAAAGGAGCACCGCAAGCTAAACATGTTCAACTAACTTTTCCCTCTCCATACCAAATACCTTCACTGAAAATTTTCCCCATTCCCCTACGTAATTTTATTCGAGGGAAACGGAGCGCATGCATAATGCAGGAGCTAAGTGAAGTGAAATCTTTCCATGCGTTCTCGGAACATATGTTAATGCTAAACACAGTATTTATGGAGGGAAAAAAGGAAAAGATTTTTAAAATTTGGTAAACAAAATAAACTTCTGAGCCATTTTTTTTCCTTACTTTAATATTTTCTACTTCCGTTTCCCGATTTGCAGATTTTCTTTTATTATTTCTATTCTACCTTTTATATATAACACCTCACTTTTTCCCCCTCTCCAGTAAAAGTTATTTTTGATGTATTTTGTTTCCAGTTTTGCAATGCCTTTAATTTTGGACTAAAGTTTGGAACACAGGACATAATTATGTTCAGTTTCGGTTTTAATATTGTGAGTTGAATGCCAAGTGAAGTAAGTTTGGCGTATTTCTAATAATGCTTAAGTACACATTTAAATACTTATTCAATTGTAAATGTTAGAGAATAATATTATTTTTCAACTTTGGACTTGAATTTGAAATTAAAAATGCTTAAAAAGCATCTTAAACTTTTCAGGGAGTTTAAACATTTTGATTTGTAGCGTCAGAGTTAATAATATAAATTAATTAAGAAAAAGAAGATTTAACTAAGATCAATTTGAAAACGATGTTGCAATAGTTAGTGTTTTCGTTTACATTTTAAACTCTGGAACATTAGTTATTGCTTTGGTTATATCGCTTAATATTAACACCTGATAGTTAATACTAAAAGTGATTTAAAGTTTCATTTATTAGAAAAAAATACTTGCACGGATTTCGAGTTCCTAAAATTTTACTTAATATCAGAAACAATAATAGCGTTAACATAAAATATTATCTATTTTTAAGTGCCTAAAGTATAAATATGTTTAAGTTGAATGCTTCTTTTTGAGTAAGAAAAAGGGGAACTACTTTGATATACCCCCCACATCGGAAATTTGGCGATTTTTTTTGTCACCAAGCAAAATACCTATTTTTGGTGCCTTTTTTCTCGCCAAGATGGATTCTTGCTAAATACAAATAATTAATAACAAAAAAACTCAAAAAATGGTACAAAATACCATTTTTTTGAGTTTTTAAAATGAAATATTAAATTTGACAATAGCAAAAATTTAAAAGCTGAAAAAACCTAACTTGGCAACACCAAAATAAGAAACAGCAACCCTAAAAAGTCCGTAGGAAGTGCCAGATTTGACGCTTAATTTTTGGGGGGTATATCAAAGTTGTTCCAGAAAAGGTCTGTCTGTATAATTCATTATCCATATGTACAAGCAAAAATAATTTTTTTTTTTACAAATAATTGAGTAATTTGAGTAACACTGTGGTATCTCATAATTTGTTTTAAAAAGAATGCTTTAATGTTTGGTATATAGTCATAATCTGCTAATATTTTTGCATTAAAAACGATGCGAGGTAACAGGCTAAATTGTATTTTCTCCAATAAATTTCTTAAAAACATATTTATAAGCAATTAAATATTAAATTTGTATATTTGTTTATTTATCCCTAAACCTGGGCAGTTATGAAATAAAATAATGAAGAATGTTTTTACTATACATTTTATTATTATTTATTCAGTTGAAATGATGAGACGTAAAGTCTTTAAATATAGTAATAATAATGTTACAATTTTAAATGAAATTAAACGCATTTATGTAAAGAAATCACTCTCAGTTCTATACGTTATGTTTTTTACATGCCTTGTTCTCAAGAGTAACATTCTCTTTCTTTCTTCAATATCAAGAAATTAGAAAAAGTTTTGTTGCTTTTAGATCAACCGTTATTGGAATGCATGAAACATCATAAAAGTTCTCTATTCTTTCAATTTTAATTTAGGTTTCGTATGCAATAAACATTTAGCGATGATAATTATTGTAAACAAGAACATTGTAAACAGCTTATAAAAGAACTTTTTTAAACAATGCTCATTATGAGAATGAATGGGGCACAAATTCTACAGTGGAATGCTGAAAAATATGCATGACAATCAAAAGCGAGGAACAACTTTTATATACCCCCCCCCAAAAAATAACGCGCCAAATCTGGCACTGGCCTACGGACTTTTTAGGGTTGCTGTTTCTTGTTTTGGTGTTACCAATTTAGGTTTCTTCAGCTTTTAGGTATTTGCTGTTGCCAAATTTAGTATTTTCTTGTATTTTGTAACATTTTCTGAGTTTTTTTTTTAAAGTTTATTATCTATTAATTATTTGTATTTAGCGAGAATCCATCTTGGCAAGTGAAAAAAAGGCGCCAAAAACAGGTATTATGGTTGGTGAGGGAAAAAAAAGTCGCAAAATTTCCGATTTGGGGGGGGTGTTTATCAAAGTAGTTCCAAAAGCGATACAACTATAAAACGCATCGCACAAAGGTAATATCTTAATTTCCGTTTCCATGTCTTACATATACAGCCGGAAGGTGTTTCTGGATCAGAAATGTTGATAGTCAAAACAAAATAAAAAATAATCTTACCCTCAATTCCATATGTTCTTATTATATTTTATTATTACCTAACCACCATGTCTTCAACATTCTCTTTCTTTAATATCAAGTAATTAGAAAAGTTTTGTTGTTTTTAGATTAAAAGCGATAACCGATAACGGAACGAATAAAAAGTCATAAAGCTTTCTCTATTATTTCATATAAATAATATACAAGAAATAATCCCTAGGAAGTTTAATAGATTTTAATTTAGTTTTTGTATCCAAAAACATTGTATCCCTAATTATTGTAAAAATGAACATTGATTAGTATACAATAGAACTCTTTTTTGAAGAATGCTTATTATAAAGCAGAAGGTATATATTATCTTAATTGTTGCCATCACTAAAAACAAATTGTTTCTGTGTTAATAAATATTGATCTAGTATACCAGCCACAAAGAGATCATTTGCTGCCACGGACAGATTCAACTGCTATGACTGAAAAGGATCCATTCTATATTAATAAACTTATGCTGAGTATGTAAATATCGGCTGCCATTAACTTCCTCAAATTTCTTTCCTGTATTTAGATTATTAATGACAGTGTCTATTGATTAAAATAAGAAAGCGTCCAAGATTACATAAGCTAGAAAATGATCACTGAAAAACTTCTATCCTAGCCAAATGATTTAAAGAAACATACTGTAAGACTGCTAGCAATTATGACATTGAAAAGATTTCTTCTCATCCTTAATATCCCTAAAAATTTTCCAAAATAATTATTATTTGTTTCAAGTGTCAAAAAATCACATACAAAATTATAATTAGGTCAACATTATAGAGATATCAAAACAGAAATGATCAATGATTTTACAACAGAATGGAGAAAGTTGGCCACATATAGTGATATTTAATTCAGTAAACAAAATCTGCTTTACCATGCTAATACCACATTTTAAAATTCTACTTGAAAAGACCGTATTTTTTAAGACCTAATATTAAGCTTAAATTACTTTTTAAAGTATTTAAATTAAGTTGTGCATTTTTTAAATGATTAATGATGCTCTGAGAAATGTGATACGAACACTTTTAAAAAATAGTCAAAATCGTATGACAGATATTTCAGGAAAAGTAAATGTATACAGGAGAATATCAGCTTAATAAAATGATGAATGGTGAAATTAATGGGTATAAAATTGATTCTTTATTGAAACATGTTTCTACAAGAATTATGTTTTCTAATATACCTAAAACATTTTGCATATGAATTGCGAAATGTAACCATACAAAAGACTCGGATAGCTATAAATAAGAAACTGTAGTTTAATTTATTCTATTAGAAAATATTTCACAAGGAATATAAAATAAAGAAGATTGTTAGAAAGTAAATTGTTTCAAGCATTTTAAATTTGCCTCAGAATCATTTATTGGTACAATAAGAACATTTTCAACGTATCTATGTAGTTGAAATGTCATGGCTCTGATAAAGGTGAATCCATCTAGCGAATATTCAAATTTAAAAATATCTCTCCCAAGAAGATGGTTTCAGGTAATCGCACAGTCATAACCACTAAACAACTACTGAAAGCCTATAAAAAGTATCGATTAGTTTTTAAATTGTTATTATAAAATGCTGTACCAATAATTGCACATTATGAGCTTAAAAAGAATGTACTCTATTCAGTTGAAACATTTTACTTAAAAAGAAATTCGGGAGTGAAAATAAAACATAAAAAATTCATGTAATCAGTAATCGGTTAGACTATACTTTAGGGTGCCCCTTTGATTCTTGCCAAGTGATCGCGATTGATCGCCAAGCTGAGCAAAACCGAATCGTGTTCTGATTGGCTTAGACCCAGTCGAGGCTCTGATTGGTTTATCGTTTTCAGAATTTTGAAAATCTAATGGACGTTGCGTTATTTTTGAATGTTCAACTATACCTGTTAGCACTGTAATCGGCGCGAACAGAAATGGCGCCAAAGAAATCGCCAAGTTTGCCAAAGGGCACCCTAAAATATAGTTTTATCCAGTAATCTTGTAGTAGGATCATGTGAGTCCAAGTAGTCAATTCCAAGGTTGATCTTAGTTACTGTTGAACAACTATAGATGAATGATCAATGGAAAATCTGTTTCCCGCGTGGACACATCTTTGTTTGTTAAAGGGTTTTCTAAATCCCTTACATTGTGATTTGTGGACAACTGGTTATGAGAAGTTCTTTTGAAAGACAAATAGGCAGTGGATCTTGAAAGAGATTAACAACTTCTATCTACCAGGAGATGACAAATATGTTTTGAGGTTTGTCTTAACTTACTGATGAGACTGATCGTCTTGGAGTAGAATGTTCTTAAAATTAATGAACAAATGAAGACATATTGATTTCGATTTTCTACTCGCATATTTTTTAGTTTAGATTCTTCATGAATATAACACATTGTGTGTGAAACTTTTTTGGAAAGTAATGAATCTTCAATTATCATTAGGCAATGTGTATGTTTATATCATGTAGGACAGAAAGTGAACGATCTTTGTTTGTAATAATGAATTCCTTCAAAACTATTATTTAAACACGTATAAAAATTTAATACATGAGTGTTTCCACTGGAAAACCAGTAAATTTTTGCAAATGTCTATCAAGAAGTTCACTATATATATATAAGTACAATAAATTATACATTTAACAAAGGAATTATATTTTTTATAAGAATTCTCATTCATTTAGGTTTAGCGAATTTCATTCAGATTTATTATGATACTTACATTCAGATTTATTATAATTATGGAACAACTTTGATATACCCCCCAAAAATTAAGCGCCAAATCTGGCATTCCCTACGGACGTTTTAGGGGTGCTGTTTCTTATTTACGTGTTGCCAGTTTAGATTTTTTCAGCTTTTAGGTTTTTGCTGTTGTCAAATTTAGTATTTTCTTGTATTTTGTACCCTTTTTTGAGGTTTTTTTTTTTTTTTTTTTTTTTTTTTTTTTTTTTTTTTTTTTTTAAAGTTTTTTTTTGTTATTAATTATTTGTATTTAGCAAGAATCCATCTTGGCAAGAAAAAAAGGCGCCAAAAACAGGTATTTTGCTTGGCGAGAAAAAAGTCGCCAAATTTCCGATTTGTGGGGATATATCAAAGTAGTTCCATAATTATTTTTATAATATGGAATGCAATAAATATTTAAATGCTCTTTAGCATGAAAATTTTAAAATTTGAAATAAATTTGATCCTTAGAGATAAATAAAATTTAATTAAGAGAATGATTTTTTTAAAATCTAATATTTCTTATTGCAGTATCCTATACTCACCTTATTTCAATACAAGTTTTAAGAACTAAAAAAAAGGGTTATTTATGCGATTTTAGACCATTACATGAAGTTCTGATTAAATCAGGTAACTTACTTTTAACAGATGCTGATGTCTACATTTGTGAAAAATGTGGATACATTTTAGCCAGTCTTGTAAAACAACTTTATTGATGCAAAACATTCAAGTAAGTGGAGTATATAACAAGTATATTGATTGTTCCCATGTCTTTGTATTTACCTTTTTTTCTTTAGCACTTTATGCCGCAATATAACTTGTTAGTTGTTGCACAATAAAGTATCGTATTTTATTATTTCTACGTTAAAAATCTGTAAAAATCTTAGTTTAATTCCACTATTTTATGAAATTTTATAAGGAGTTTTGTGTATATTGATTCTGATCAGAAATTTTACTATACATATCTTTATGCGGTCATTTTATACGAAAATGTTACAATTTTAATTTTTTGTAGAGTCATTTCCATCGATTTTAAATTTTTTTTCGAACTAACATTTTCAATCATTAATTTTCCCATTTTTTAAGTCCACGATTGGTAAAAATAATGATTTCATATGACCTGCTTTTAGCTACAATCAGTTGAAGTCAACTGTCACCATTGATTAAAATTTTGCTGTGGCATCCGCTGAATCTATATTCGAATTTCTAAATGAAGAATGTTGATGGATACTACGCTTTAAATTATTTATACAAATACTTTCTAAGAATTGTCTGTAGGTAAATTCTTTAAGCTCATTTTGATTGGTCAAAAGTTAGATGTATTTAACCGCAACCATGCAACAAAATGCTAAATAATTACCTATCAGTGGCTGTGAACTCTCAGAAATTCACAACAAAGGTATCGACAATAGATTATCATTATATCTTAGTACATACGTTTGCAGTACTCTGCGAACAAAGTAATTTTCTATCAGAGTTTTTGATGTTTTTCAGTCAAAAAATAATCCTTTTTAACTATGTATAATTTTTCCAGTTAATATTTAATAACAGGATTTAGAACTAATTTATATAGCATAAAAATTTCTCAGTTATATTTTTCAAACAATTTGTAGTATTTTCTTTGTTTCAAACTAAAATCGAAATTCGGCAATAGCAAACCTGCGAAGAAAAAAAAATCAATATTTGGAGAAAAGAGTTTTAAATTGCTTTTCCTCTTTGGGTGAAGTAAATGACAAATATGTTTGCCTAAATTCGCTATCACATTTGAATGTCCGTGTATTTCTTGAAAGCTGTCCTTTGTCTGAAAGTTTAAATTTTTTTCCGCAAAAAAAAATTCAATATCCAGCAGTCTTTTGGTCAGTTGTCAGCGTCATTTCAAAGAAACAGTTTCGTTTCTTTTTTTTTCCCTCACTTTCCTTCACGAACAGGTCACAGTTATGAAATTCTTTGTTGGAGATTTTGTCACTTGCAGATATGTTCTCCGCGTCCTTGTCGTCATGGCTACGATGCGTATGGTCTCAAATTCCCCGCCCATGTTTCTTTTTAGATTTTTCGAAAAGACATGAGCTGTTGACAAAAGTGGCTCACGGAGACAAAAAATGTATCCATTTGTGCAAGGTTCTGTCATTTTTTTTTTATTTTTCATGTTATATGAAATGAGCAAAATCGTGAGAAATATTTTTTATATTTTTTTTACGGCTTTTCATTTTGAGAAATGGATTTGTAAGTCTAATTAAGCAGTGAGAAGGAATACTTTTTTCTATCTCCAACTTCTTTCTTTTGTTAACTTCTCTTTATTTGGAACTGAAGTAAAATTTGAAAATGAAATTTCCGAGAAAATTAAATTAATTTTTTTATCATGTGTTAAAGTTATTGCCGTTACATTTAAAGATTAATATTCAGAAATATGCATGTACAAAATGCATATAACATTCTCTATATATGCAATATATTAATATTTAATTATCTTAAACATGCGAGATGCTATCCCTTTCTGAATAGAAAAACGATTTCAGTTTAATGAAAAAATAAATTTTTCTCGTTTCCAAAAGTTTATTAATTAAAACTTAAGGTGAAATTAAATTTAAAGTATTCCTAGTTTTGAATTGAAATTGTAAGATCATTTTCAATTCTTTGAAATCCCTCTTAAATTTACATAAGAATATTAAATTTAAAATATGTTATACATGTACTAAGAGAGTATTACATAAAAACTTCGAGTTAATTGTTTACGTAGTGGCAACACCGCAATAGTACAGAAGCAAAAATGCATCAGGCAATATTTTCAAAATATTAACTGAAAGCTTTATAAGTATTATAAGGGAAGGTGGTGATTTTTTCGTTAATTTACGGTAACGATTTTATTTTCCTTATTTAATTGGGAATTGTTTGAAAAATATATTTAATTTGGCTCAATGAAATGGAGGTGAGCAATACAGAGTTAAAAAAAGAAATATTTCGTGCCAAGAAATCTTTCTATTGTTTGGGCAAAACAGCTCCAAAAACAGTTGATTTAAAGAAAAAAAAACTTACAAGGACAAATGTTTTGGTGAATTTTCATTTTTAGATGGTGTCGTTATTTCAAAAAAGATGTTTGTCTGCCTAACCATTGTTAAACCTAGTAAACCTGTAAGTATATTGAATGATGGAATGTCAACAATGTCTGGCCAATATTGCATAAAAATTGGAGACTGATATGCGAAGAGAAAGCGACATCAATTATATATGAAATTGTCTATACTTCCTAACCTACACAACAATTTGCAAGTTTGCCATATTTGTTCCAGATGAGTCCATTATTACCTTACTAAAGAAGAATTGTGAGTGCCATTGTATTAAAGAATTATTGTTACTAAGCTGTTACTAAACTGTAACTATTGTTACTAAAGAAGAATTGTGAGTGCCATTGTATTAGAGAATAATTGTTACTAAGCTGTTACTAAACTGTAACTATTGTTACTTAAGAAGAATTGTGAGTGGAATGGAAACTTCACTCAGTGAATGTTATGAGTAGAAATAAGAGGCTTTGAAATTATCCTAATTTCTTAAAGACTAATAGCAAGTGTTGAAAATTGGATGGTTAATTTTTATCCCCTTGCCATGTTTGCAACAAGTTAACGGAAACTCTATTTCTTCATCTTCGAAAAAATATTTGACAAACCAAATCTGGTGGAAAGCTCTTGATGGTTATTTTCTTTGATCGTAAAGGTGCAATCTATCAGCATGCTGTGCTTACAAAAACTTCTGTAAATGGTAAATATTATGTTTCAGTTTTTAAAATTTTGTGACAGCACATATCAAAATATTTTCATCTGGTTTGGAACTGAACATTACTGAGTGCTCCCATCGTATTGCTTCTTCGCTTCAGCAGTTTTAAAATCATGCCACTTTCTTACAGTTCATGTCTCACACCATGTTAAATCTGTTTTCGACGTTGAAAATGAAAGAAAACGTTTTAATAGATGGCGCTGTCGCCAACTACTTGTATGATCTTAAACACTTTAGATTTTGATTTGATGGAGAGAAGTACTCCCACACACACACACTCTTTCGATGGAACTATAAGTTCCTTTAGATTTCTTGAATATAATTAATTGTTTAGAATATGTGCTAATTGTATATTGTGTGTATACCTTTTGTGTTTATTAAAATTGTTTTTGTATTATGGTCATATTTACTTTTCCGAGCTGTGATTTGAAATCAATCTTTCGATTTTGGATTTATTCGAATTATTTAGAATAACTAATTAGATTATTTTTTTCAAAAGAAAAGCTGGGAATAGCAAGGAAATAATTTCTTTGTGCATAAAGGCTCTATATGTCAACTATCCTAAAAAAACACTCCATAGGCAACGAATTTTGATTATCGCTGGACTTAATTTATTCAAAAGTTAAAATATCATTCAGTTTGGCCAAATAACAGACATTTCAAACCTATTTTAACGACATTATTGATAAATAACTGTTATTTTTATCATTCTTCAGGACATGTAAGTAAAAATGGTCTATCTATAAAGCATACTAGTTCTAAAAATTGAAAGTTTTAGAATTGAGAAACTGTTTTGGAGTAATCACATTTACTGTCTAACCTGTCATATCTAGTCAAGTCTATACACCTATGAATCTTCAACAAAAAGAAATATTAAACAAGAAGAAGACTGTTATTAAAGTCAATTCTATCTAAACCTGCACAGGACAATATGCGATCTGGAAAGATTGCATTTGGTGCACATCGGATAGGTCTTTTGCTTTTAATGAAAAGATCTCCAAGCGAATGTGTCTATATGTGAACCTGCTAATGTTGAATTGAATCATTCTTATCAGCATTGATGATAAGAATCATTCAATCCATCTGAAGCCTATCTATTATACCAGGGGGAATTTGGAGGAGTTTTCCATTGCTTTTGATTTGAAATGTTTGTTTTGAAGTAGATCTCAGATGATTTCAAAGAGAGATTTGAAGTCGTCACATCTGGGCTCCCTCCTTCACCAAAAGCTCTCATTATGGTGAGGGGGTGGCAGATGGCGGAATGGATGAAGTACGTCGGGAGGTATTATCCTGGTAGCGTCACCCAGGCGTGAAGGCCATTTCTTTATTCCCAGCTAAGATATGCCGGAAGGGAGCAAATTCAGACTTCTATCTTACGGTGCTCCGGATCCTTAATCTACACAAACTGCGTCACATTTCCTTTCATCATGAGCTTTAATAACGATTGGTTAAAGATGCTGTTAATAATCACTTTATACATTGTCAGATTCAATGACTGAAATTTGCAGCAAAAAATTTAAATATAGAATTTAATCAAAGTATATTATTGGGACTGTAAACAATACAAAAAGCTTTCGCACAAATAATAAAAAACAATAGAAAGCATGGTTTCGTTGTCTCTTTTCAGCTACTTTTTGCCCTCAACAACTAATTCGACTCAGATATTCATTTTAAAGTTGATACGATTTTAATATTACAAACTATGACAAATAACCACATTTTAGAGAAGGGAATCGAATGCATAAACTGTAGGACTGGTAATCAGAATATTACAATGTTCAGCATGGTATTACTACTTAGAAATATAACACAGACATTTAACTTATTGTGTATCAAGAAACAAGTATATTTGCCTCATTAGAGCGTGTGTGTGGTTTTCTTTTATTACTATTTATGTACGCATATAAGCCAAATTCTAAAATTACTTCTATCACGGCTCCATTTTTTTATAAATAGATATCATCTCATTTTTATAATTTATTAACTTGTCATACCATCTGCACATATTCAAAAATGATGCTTCAAAGATTAGTTCAATTAATTTTTATTATAAAATGGGAAATTTGACACAATACTATTTTTCTTATGATTATTTATTATATATCAGTTTTATTATTTAGTAACTTAATACTACTGGCCGGTCAATAAATGAGTGGCTAGCGTTCCTGACTCCCGGGCAGTTGGTCCCGGGTTCGAATCCAGGTTTGGGCATGGACGTTGCCTTTCTCTTTCTCAGTGTGTAGCTTTGTCCTTTCTTCCTCTGAGATAATGGATGAATATGGCCCTTCCTATAAATGGGTTTGTGGTGGTGTGACGTGGGCAATGCCACTCGTACCTCCGTGACTTGGTTCACGGGTACCACCGGGTAGCACTAAAATGAGTAGCAGTTTCCAATCTTGTTGTGGGCGACGAGTTTAGTCACCAAATACCCCAATATAAAAAAAACAAAAATGAAATACTACAGTTATATACTTTTTTAAATGATACCAGAAAAAGAAGTTCAATTGATTTTTATTACAAATGATATAATATGATATAATTGTATGTTTTTATGAATATGTATTGTTTGTGTACCACACATTTATTAACTTGCCACTATAGCTATACAACTTCTTAAATGATACTTGTATATAGCTATACGACTTTTTAAATGATGTTAAGTTTTATTAGGAAATATAATATTTTGACACCATAATATGTATGCTATAAAATTTACGAAGATTTCAATTTGATATACCATAATAATTTAAAAAAAAAATAAAATTAACAATTTGATTATTTTTCATATTACATTTTACATTTTATGCAAATTGAATAGTTTCTCTGTTTTCAATCCTGTAAAATATGAAATGACTTGAAAAAAGAATATGAAGTTACCTAATCCTAAATTCAATAGGAGATTTCATAAAATAAGAAAGGATTACTAAGACCATGGTCACATTGAGAAGTTTTCTGCAAAATAAAATCCAACATTGCGTATAATTTAATGCTAAAAATCTCGACAGACCCATAACCGCTACGATAACCAGTTTCCGTTGCCACCACTCAAAGAATAAAAACCTCTCTCAAATCCGACCGGTGAAAAGAGAAAGCGGAGTGCAAGCGGTGGAACAAAACTCTTAAAAGAGACCAAGCAAGAGTTCCATGTTCTTCCAACAGGAGTCGCTGTCGGCGAGAAGTTTTATATCAAATCTTCCACCCTGTTGAAGATCTTAAGGGTAGAAGATATTTTACAAGCGCAAAGGGCACTGCAGCAGAAACTAATTATTTGGATGCCACGTTTTCATGCTCTTTTAGGTCCTCGTGAGGCACAAATTGTTTGGACCTGATGGCCAGAAATAAGGAGAAGGGATGTATTTGCTTAACACTTTTCAGGTTAAATTTAATGAGAGGGAGCAAGAAGGTTATTTTAAAACCATTTGGGTCTCATTTTTGATGTTTATTCATAAAAAAAATATCTATCTAGTTATCGCTTGATCAAAATACAGTTTCTTGAAAATATATTTCGCTATGATAAGTTGTTTATGAAGAGGGAATTAATGAAGTTTAATAAGTTAGCTTGGATATTATCTAATCAAACAGTTAATTCAAACAATACATTTTTTTTTTTTTTGCTATAAAACAAATTCGTAGAAATCATTTCAGAATCAAATCTTGATATTTTAAAATCTATTACTCGATAAATGTCAGTTATATAATAGAATCATAAGTTGTTTTTGAAGTAATATTGTATATGAATTTTTTTTTAGATAAAAATTAGGAGTGTTAAGATGATTGATTGAAGGATTATTATCAATGAAATATAATCAATATATACAATCAATATATTTTCATGGAATATAATCAATATATCTTTGTTTCTGCTAAATAATTACAATTGAAGCCAAATATTTTACTTAAATTGTATTTA
>JAPDSC010054833.1:107645-132085 GCA_026290005.1 Latrodectus geometricus
TTTACTTAAATTGTATTTAAATATATATTAATGAAATATAATCAATACATTTTTGTTTCTGCTAAGTAATTACATTTGAAGCCAAATATTTTACTTAAATTATATTTAAAATTAGTTTTCTTTTATGTCACAATGCGCTTATATTTCTATTTATTTTCTAATTACATACGAATGTTATTTATTTAATATGAATACATTCTAATTATACAAATTTCAGAGTAAATAACATGAAAGGAAACAATATATTCATTGAAGAATTATGAAACGAAAGTTATTGACTAATTATATCAAAGGTTATTATTTCATTTCGGTCACATGTATTGTTTCATAGCAAATACCTAACAGAATTGCAAATAAAATTAGTTACTAAGCTTTTCCTCGGAACATCATATAATAATCTTTTGTATTATTGTGATTTAACTAATATCAGTAAATGAATGGAACTTTTCTATAACAATCTAATTAAACTCAAACTTATAAATCAAACTACATTCTGCAGTTTTAATTTATATCTCATTTTAAGTGTACTCACAAATTTTATTATTCTTAATTAAAAGCAGTGAAAGGATTTTAAATTTCATAACTATGTAGTGCAGCTGCACATTTAAATGTAAATTACGAAGTTTCCATTATAAAGTTTTTAGAAAATTTTCTGTCTCCAGATATAATTTTGTACTCAAATGTTTTTAAATATTCCGAAAGTTTAAATCACTATGTTGCATGTATCTAATTTATGTAAAATATTGCCATACACCCTGTAGTAGTCAGCGTGCCTGACTGTGGATAGGGAGATCCTAGGTTCGAATCCCAATGTTCATGGATGTACTTATTTTCTCTCTCTCCTATATTTGCCCTTTCCTTATATGAATGAAGTATGAATAGTTGTCCACCCTATAAATGGGTACCTATGGCATGTGTGTACTGAGGAAATTCCACACCAAATTAAGGCTCAGTTGGAAAAGTGGAGCAGCGCACCCCATATTGCCAGCCTGGCTTGCACTCGACAAAAAAAAAAAAAAAAAAAAAAAAGTAAAATATTCATTTTATGCACATGCATTTCTTAAATACTGCATTATCCATGTCTTGGTTCTGAACCAAGAGCTTAAATAAGTTACAAATGTAATTAGAAATAAACTTTTCTTTTAATATTTTAAAAAAATATATTTTAAGACGCTGCCTTGTTTACTCAAAAAAACTATTTTAGAAGAAAAACATTTAATTATTGACTTGCCGGCAAGAAATATCAATGTGACACTGATAAACATTTGAAAACAAAAAAATACATTTTCGAGACAAGTGGATGACGGAACATTCCACTCGGAGCACATGCCTTTTACACACAGTCTCAGAATTCTTCAGCGTTCTCTTCCAAAATGAACTCTGCCCCTTCACCGCCCCTTCCGAAAATTCAAGTGCTCTAAAGTGGGCGGTAGTCTGGCATGGAACCTCAATTAGTCCTCGTAACCTCTTCTTTCGGTCCTCCTTTCGCTGAAAACTTTTCTCACAGAAGCACACGGCACCGGGGCTAATGAATTGGAAGACGAAGTTGTGCGCACCAGCGAGCGGATCGCGCTTTTGTCATCTGAAGGGAAGAATTTCACTTTGTCATCCGGTGCAGTTACAGCGAAGGAATTAGAGAAATAGTTTGAAGTCTTTTATTTTCCACTTCTCTTCACGCTGGCGGTCGATCCTCACCTCTCGCAGAAAACGTGATTTTATGCCTGCCGACTGGGGGGAGGGAGGAAGAGGTAAAGTTTCAGGGAAAAGGAAAATAAGAGATACGTTCCTCGATCTTTTCTATTTATTAATTTTCTAATTATATTTTGATTTATGTTCAGCGAGATATTTTTGATTTATATTGGGAACTAATTTCTCTCTTGGGGAGAAGGAAAAGTGATCTTTTTACGTTCTGAGCTCTAAGTTGGGATATCTAACTTAAAATACTCTGATGAATTAATCAAAGAGACTTTTTCAAAAAATTGGAATGAATGACGTAATGATGTAAGTTATTTATTACCATCATTACC
Source organism: Latrodectus geometricus (assembly GCA_026290005.1). Classification (NCBI taxonomy): domain Eukaryota; kingdom Metazoa; phylum Arthropoda; class Arachnida; order Araneae; family Theridiidae; genus Latrodectus; species Latrodectus geometricus. The sequence continues at coordinate 109,673 of JAPDSC010054833.1, forward strand.
CTTTTCGATATTCTTTAATTTCATACCACTAGCATCTTAATTTCGGATAGCATTTCAAAATATCTCTTTTGGGGAACCATTAGTAATAAGTTGGCTAGTTAAGGAATTATTATTTTTTACGCCAGTATTTAATAATTTAATAAATCTACATTGAGTATAGTAATTTTGTTACTTACATTCAAATTCTAAATGTTGTTGCAAATAGTTACGAAGTTGAGAAATCAGTTACATAAAGTCATTAGCAAACAAACCCTGGATAATGAACAAATTAGTTGTTCAAGTAGTACGAACCTTTTTATGATATTTTGGTTAAACTTTTATGCAATTAATTGGGGCTGCAGCGACCTCGTTGGTTAGATTGATTGTTGGAATTTCTTCTACTTCTAAATTAAGAAAACCTTCACATTTCTGCTTCCACCTAATTGGTCTAGCCCAACCCTTGGATAGGTCTAGGGAAATATGCAAAATTGCAACAAAATAAATAGATTAATTCATTTATTATTAAGGAATAGATTAAATTTCGGAAACCTTTATTGAGACAGTTGTACCAACTCCGAATCAAAAACTGGATGTATACATCTTATTTTTAATGAGACACAAAGTTTGACCCAAAAGTTACCTTTAAATACTTCAATCTAAGCAATGGGATAATATCTCAATCTGTAGCTTTGAAAGCTAGATAATTTTAATTTATATCTAAGATCATTGTTGATACCAGAGAACCCTTTTGTACTTGAGGAATCATAGAATGTCTATGTGGTAAATGACGTAAAAGAGAATAGTCGTTGTTAACATTGAGAACTTAAGGTACGATTGTGTGGTGTAATTATGATATTTCATGTGCGAAGATCATAAAAATGCACGGTTAAGAACAAGGGTTCTGGTTATTATAAAGGCACAAAAATGCCAATTTATGACTTTGACATATAAGACATAAGTGTCAGCAAAGTGATGGATCAATCATGGTGGATCAGTCATAGTGGATTGGTCATGGAATCGGTTAACCTCATCAGGACTTATTTAAAAAAAATAAACTATTTAGCAATTTAAAATTCAAGCTAGCATAAATTAAGCAAATTTAATAAAATTATATCTAGACTTATTTAAAAATGTCCTCATGAAAGTGAAAACTATGAAATGATTTGCCGAAATATTTCTGATCAGGAAAAGTTCAAAAATCAAAAGTCAAAATCATATAGAAATGAACCACTCAGTTTTAATCAGTATCAGCGCAAGATTCATTTAAATAACAAAAGTATTTCGAAAATCAAATATACACCTACGATGTAACTCACAAGTTAAAATACACTTGCGTTTTCAAAAGTTGAAATAAAACAATGTAACTAAGTTGTTGTCGTGTGACAGACAGGCTGGCAATATGGGGTGCGCTGCTCCACTTTTTCAACTGAACAATATTTCGTGTGGAGTCCGACTTCCTCAGTACACACATGCCATAGGTACCCGTTTATAGGGTAGGCTACCATTCACACACAAAGAAAGGACAAAAGCAAGAAAGAGAGAGAAAGTACATCCATGCCCGAGCCAGGATTCGAACCCAGGTCCCACCCATCTGTAGTCAGGTACGCTAACCACTAGATAGGTTGGGCGGCATGTAACTAAGTTAAACTATTATATTCTAATTATTTATATAAATTAATTAAATTATTTTTTACAATGTAATATAATGAAATCTATATTGATTGTAATGGCTCATAAGACGTTAATTAGAAAACAGTCCAATACAGTTTTTGTAATTTAAATCCATTTTCTTTTTTGAAACAAACAAATCAATATCATTTTCATTGAGTATCAGTTAAGTTTTAAAGATGAACTCATCTAACTGGGAGTATTATGACGAAAAATATTATTCATTGAACTTTATAGAAATGAATAAATAAAGTAGCTTATAACGCAGGTTTCGGTGATAATTGTATAAAAATTTTTCCCCCAGTATCTTGTATATGCACAAGATGGTTATGCAGCTTTTGGAAGCATTCATTTTGAGAGCTTTCACCTTTTAGGCTAGCCGATGATTTTTGAATGACCAACATACCTTAATTCAAGAGTTGTACGTAAGAAAGTGGAAAAATTCTTATTCTTATTTAAATTTAAATAGATTAACACTTTACTTTATAATATCTACTTCCATCATTATTTAAAAAAAAATTTTTCTAATAAGACTTTAACTCTGCACAATAAATAAATAGCCTAATAATCCAATTTCCTGAAAGCCTGTTATCATATTAAGTGTATTCATATATGTATTCATATATTGGTATTCAAGAGTCCTAAAGAATCCTTAAAAAACCGTGATACTGACAAATGAGAATTCAGGCTAAAATAAAGTGGCATTTGTATCAAATTATTCAAATGTGGCTAAAATCGAACCAAGAATTATGAAAAATGCGATATTTTACAGTTATAAAATAAGTTCTCCAACATTGAAAATATATATATTCGAGCAAAATCATTGTAAAATAATAATCATAAATTTTTCCACTTCTCAACTTTAGTATCAAAAAGGCAATTAAAAAAAACAAACTTTTCTGTATAAATAGACTAAGTTAAATTCTGGTAGTATCAAACTAAAGAAACATTTAAACTAAAAAATTGGTACTTACGTGTTATGAAGACTACCTTGGAGATATTTGGCGATAAAAATTTTCATTGGCGAGAATAGTACGATTTAAATAATATTAACATAATACTCTTTACATTAGCGCTTGTATAACCTATGTTAGTTCCTAGATTTCATTTAAGTAGCCGTCAAATTATTTTTTACGGTCACCAGGTTTAGCGACATATCTTGATAGTCGTCATAATACATAAGCGCCAAAAAATTACATAAATCATTATTTCTAATTACATTTGAAGTGGCAAAATTTTAAATTAGTTTTCTTATATAGAGCGTTTTGTTAATAATCTATGTATTTTCATTTACTTTTTATTCTGGTTTACTATTATTTACAAAATAGAATTAAGATTTTTAGTTAATTTTTTTCTGCGATCAAATACAATTAACAGAATAATTTTAGTGAATGATTGTTTTGGTCCACTATGAAGTAAAATTGTTTTACAGAAAAAAAGTATTGTTTAATGTCAAAGATTTGTTATTTATTTCATTACTTTCTTTGATTTCTGGATTGTTATAACACAAAACTTTGAATATAATTTTCATTCCTATATCAACGAATAACTTTTTTTCTTCATAGAATAGACACTATCTTGAAAAAAATTTACTTCATTTCACATTTTTTAGAAGAATTTCTGTTCTGTCATCAGCATTTCAGTGCACAGTTTTTCCACAATCTTATCTCTTTCGGCAGCTACCCATTTGAAGTCTCAAATAGAAGGAGAATGGCACCAGGAAAAAAACGCGTTAGAGTTTCAATAGCAAATCGAGAATTTGCACCGATAAATAAATATATTTTCTCCCAAACAAGTCAAAAACTACCCCTTTCAAACTGACACGGGTAAGAAATTTATTGGAAACAAATCCCTGGACTTACCTACTCACTGATGCCCTTTCCCTCAGAGGGCTAGCGAAATAAAACAACAACAAAAAAAAAAGAAACTTTTTTCTTTCCAATTTCATTTCCACAGCAGCATACGAACTTTTTTCTTACCCTTCTTTTTTCCTTTTGGGCGAAGAAAAACAATAAAAGTTTTTATTACCGGAAAGAACGCCTTTTTGAGCTTTTCTTCTCGCGTTCCCTGGTTTTTAGAACTTCTCGGGGAACAATAGCGAGGAAAATTTGCTTATCATTTCTTCCCTGTTATGAGTTCCATGCTAGCAGATCGGGCATCTCTAGCTGTAGTATGTTTATAGAAATCTACAGTTATTTTAAGAGCCATGTGGGTCAAAAAAAAGCAGGGCTGAATGAAAAATCATAAATTGTGAAGCGACGTGAACTGTAGCCATAAATTGAGTTTCAAAATATTCTGCTCTTTTTTTCCCTCTCTCTCCTTCTGACTCGACAGTTTTGTTTCATACCTGTTGGACAAAATAAAATGTGAGAATTGATTTGCTCGATTTTGAATTATACTAAACAGAAAAAAAATAGAAGGTGGTAAAAAGTAAAAAAATATAAAATATTTTGTCAGTATATTTTAAAATAATATTTTATTTTTATGAAATAAATTTTAATCTGAGTTTTCTTATGGGTGCGAGATTAAACAATTACTTTCACTGGGTACGAGATTAAAATTTTAATCTGAATTTTCTTATGGGTACGAGATTAAACAATTACTTTCACTGGGTACGAGATTAAAATTTTAATGTCAATAATTTTAATTCTAGTTAAAAAGCCATGACAAATGGCATGATTAAAAATTACGATGATATGATTACGAAGCCATGATATGATTAAAAATTACAATGCTATTGACTGTGTTTAGTAGTTCTGATTGGCAGAAATAAGTAATCAGAAATACTCACAAAAGAAATAATTAGCTCGTTTTGTAATTGCTTAGAGGGAAAGAGGTATTTTTGATTAATAAGAACACAAGTTTTAGTAAAAATCTGAAAAAAATCAATTTAATTTTAATTGAAATATCAACAAAAACGCTACAACTGATTTTTAAAAATAAGGTTTACAATAAATATATATATAATAAAGCTATTTAATGATATTAATATAATTTAAATAAAGTATTTTGTAGGAAATGTATTAAAATTCTTTGCTAAAGCATGTTTTGACAATATAAAATCATAATAATTAATAACTTTGGAAAAATATGTAGTTATTTTATGTAATTTTAAGGAAGAGATCTTATAGATGATTTGATAAAAAGTTAAAAGCCCAGTTTCAATAAAGGTATGTTTAAATTAAAATTCTTGGGAAATCCTGTACTTAGATTTAAATTGATTAATTAATAAATTTAATCAATGCTTAATAAATACACAGATCAGGATCTTAATTTATAATGCTAGTGAATATATGCAAAATTTATGTAATTTAAACTCTTGAAAAGACACTATCATGCAGGAAAGACCTGAACCATAAAATAATTCCACATAAATTTGTTAAAATAATATAAGTTACATGATTAGTAATTGATTCGAAATATTTAAAAAAGAAAGTAAGGATGTTTTAAGGACTTAAAATTTTAAAATATCAACTGATAGCCAATAGAGGCATGTTTAAAACTTACTTTAGTCCTCTGGACGTTACCAGAAATTCACAAGAAATATACGAGATTGCTTTTATTTTATTGCTTCCATAGAAAGATTAAATTACTACACATATAGATGGGAAGAATAAAAATATTCTTCTACGGCCGTATTCACCAAATATGGATTAACTTGAGTGTAGCCTATCTCGGATATAACTCAACTCTAGTATGACTCTCCGATTTTTATTCACGATGCGGGGAAAGTCCCGTGTAAAAAAACTTTGGAGTTAACCGAACACGACATGTAAGACGGCTTCTGATTGGCTAGCAATCTTGCACATCAATGTCCACAAACATATCGCTTAAGTCCGCCATTGTTTGCTGACTCGGCGCTAACACTTTGAAATCATAGGGTTATTCTAGGGATCTATATAGGCGAGTTAATCGCTGTTTTTTGTCGTGGTGAATAACGTTTCATGACTTAACTCACTCTTTACCCTGAAACCTAGTTTAACTCTGGTTGGTGAATATGGCCGTTAATGTGTTAACAGTGAGGAAAACAGTTTGGAAGCTATACAGAGAAAACAACATCTTAGGTATTGAAATTAAATGTGCTTAACACAGAGAAGGTAAACAAATAAATCTTCAAAAACTTGCAGTAAATTTAGGACCATATTTTGTATATAAGACACTTTTATTATATTTTGTATAAAAAATATACAATGATAATTTATTAAGTTTTCTTAGCATAATTTGAATATATTATTTTTTAAAATATGTACTTTTTTCTTTTAATTACAGTTTTTCGGATTTCACTTTAATTGAGATATTTTAATACTAACCTTAAATATTATTTTATTCTTTCCATTTACTATTTTCATACTTTTGTGTCTTCAAGGATTTAAGAAGTTTTCAAATTTGATTCATCTTAGGCAATGTCAGTTATCGTAATAAATTTTTTTATTTTAAAGTAAAATACATCACATGTTTGAGAAAATTCAGAAAAAAATCTTAAACTAAAGATTTTTTAAAAGTTCATAAATTTTAATGGAATTTGGTTATAATATGCAACAATGGTGAACGATACGAAAAGAAAATAATATGACAAATTCTGTATCTGAAGAACTCGCTTGTATATGAAATATAAAAACTATTATTAGAAGGAAAAGTATTTTTGATATAGAATGACATAATTGATGACTAGATTATATCTTAAAAGAATGTATCAAACTTTTTGCCGGTGAAAAATTTCTCATCGTTTACGATGAGCAAAGCCATAAATCCATATTATTAATTTAAGTGCAGCATATGAAAAACATAATTCTATTTTAGCAATGTTCAAGCTACACTCTTGCTGTTAAACTGTTCCAGTATTTAGAACTATTCAAGAAAAGGTTATCAAAATGTCTTAACTTGAAATGTGCCACGAAAATAGTTAACTAAATAACTCACCACGCGCCATTGAACAATTCCACCATCTTTTTCTAATAACCACCCCCCTGGCTACGAAATGGAGGATTTGTAAAAGAGATTTCTGCGGAACAAGAATTCAAATTACGAGACCGAAAACAGGGTGCCACACGAGAAAAAGAATAGGAACATAAGTCTCGCGAAAACTATTTAAAATCGTTTCTATTCCACAAAGCATTATTCAAACACGAAACGAAAAAAATAAAAGAAGTTTTAAAGCGAAATATTATACCAGCATTTAGCTCCAAGTAATTTCACTTCTTGTTTCTTTTATTTTTTCACTTCTGTCTTTCTTCCCCTCCCCCACTTTCTATAAGAAATGAGGTAAGTCTGGTTCGAGAATAAGGGGTCGGTGGAAGAAGGGGGTGCTGCGGTAACTCGTAAGTGTTTTCGAAGCATTCACTCCTTCGTTAATTTATGACTGTATACCCTGATGTGCTCGGGGTACTTTTGAAAGCAATCCCAGTAATTGATGGCCAGGCACAAAGACATTTATTTTATAGTTTTTGAACATGTATCGCCCCCCTTTACGAGCCAATGAAATAGCTATTTTTTCAGTCAAACGCCATTTAAAATTTAGTGCTTCATGTTTTTTTTTTTTTTTTTAATGTTCTGTATCTGAACAAAATTATGTATTATCCAGTTCTCCTTTTTTAAAAATTCAATTTGGTTAATCATTTTATAAATCTAATATGCATCTAATATGGAGGAAGGCTATGCAGCTTTTTAGAATAGAAGTGTGATAAACCAGCCATTTCTGCGCCAAGCAACAAATTATGTCTTGACATAAAGAGAAGTTGAATATTTCTTGATTAAAAGGCAAATTAAGATTTTATGTTAAGCACTAACATTTTTATGTACACTGTTTACTTTTGTATGCATATAAATAAATATAAAATAATATTATTTTAGTAGGATTCGAAGAAAATTTAAGATGCTTTTTAATTTTCACGGCCCCACGATTAATCGCCAAATCATGTAAAAAAAAAAAATAATGCCTGCAATATTCATTCTGCGCAATTACGCATGTAATCGGATGTTTGAGTATACATGACATGTGTTTTATTTAAACCTTTCGTGTCTTACATTTCAATACTTCTTTCCAGCTAATAAAAATGAGTTAATTAAATATGTTATTTTTATGTTATGTTTAAAAATGTATGTTATTTAAAATTTTATCAGAAGAATTTTCAAACATTGTACTTGAAACAGGTTTGAGCCGAATTTTCCCCACTGCTAGTATTACATTTTTTTACACGATATCACAAATACTCACAAAAGAATAATTGTAATGAGATTATGTAATTTTTTTAACAAAACTGACGCTTTTATAAAATGTGATGCATCAAAATTTTAAATCCTGATTCTATAATTACTTTCACTAACGATAATTTTATTCCAACATAAAATTATTTTTCAATAATTATAGAATTAATTTCTTTTATAGGTGAATTAAAATAAATTCTCTAACGGCCGTATTCACCAAATACGGGTTAACTTGAGTGTAGCCTATCTCGGATATAACTCAACTCTAGTATGACTCGCCGATTCTTATTCACAAAGCGGGGAAATTCTCGTGTAAAACAACTTTGGAGTTAACCGAACACGACATGTAAAACGGCTTCTGATTGGCTAGAAATTTTCCATGTCAATGTCAATAAACATACCGCTTAAGTCCGAAAATGGTTTGCTGACTCGGCGATAACACTCCGAAATCGTAGGGTTATTCTAGGGATCCATATAGGCGAGTTAATCGTTGTTTTTCTCGTGGTGAATAACGTTTCATGACTTAACTCGTCCTTTACCCTGAAACCTCGTTTAACTCTGGTTGGTGAATACGGCCGTAAGTTTTTTAATACTGTGAATTAATTAAATTTTAGAAGTTACGCCCATATAAAAATTTTCAATTTTACGAAATTCCCTAAATAATCCATGTATACAGAGCGAAAATATCTAAAAAATATAAGTCAAAAATTAAGTAAGATGTAAGTTATAAATTAAAACTTGACTGACAGTAATACAGATAAAAATACAGTTGAAACATTGGAAATGTTCTTAATTGGTTATTTGAATCTTAAAATTCTTAGTAATGAAGAATTATCATATTTACTACAGCAAAATATTTTTCTTAAATATAGAGTTTCCTTAAAAAAATAGAGTTTCATACAGTTCTTTTTACAATTAAATGTTTAACTAGGGAATGAAATAATTCGAAAATGATAGCCAATAAAAGAATAAAATAACTTACTTTAATTTAACAATCAAAAATAGATTATTATTTTTGAATTACTTAATTTCAAAATGAAATAAGAGCAAGATAATTCGTTTTATGCTTATTGGACAACAATCAACTCAAATATCTTCAGTTTCAAATTTACATCAAAGTTTCTTATGTTGAAATATTAAAAATAAATTATCTTAAAAAAATAACAAAACTGTAAACATTAAAAATTAAAATAATTAAACAAATGCAAAAAAAATAAATAAAAATAAATAAATAAAAATAAAAAATAATAATAAATAAAATAAACAAAAGATCTATATGTAAATATGGTATTGAAAGACTTTATTTCAATTATAAATATTGCTTTGTCTTGAAAGTTTGAACTTACACATTCATAAATTGAACAATCTATAATGATTGAACATTTTAATCAGTTTATACCTTGAGTTGATATTGCTGGAAAAATTTGAAATTTTTTAATATTTATGATATTGCATTTTTTTTACTAATATTAAAAATATGAACATTTGGATTTTAAAATTTTGAACTGTCTTCTGTTTTCGTATCATTTTCTTATGCAAAAGTTTGAATTGGGTGCCGAATAGTTACTACTCTAACCTTTGGTTCAATAGCTCGTGTGTTCAAATCCTACCTTAGGCTTAGATGCTCGGAATCCACATTAATCTGTAGGTACTAGTCTATTTATATTACATTTGTACTAAAAACTGTTAAATGGCACAAACGAGCCTACCAAACCAATCTTATACACACTAAGATTCTTTCATGTTAAATTTATAATTTAATATTTCTTTTTGTTTGATTTTTTTTTATTTCTAATGGCGGGCACTCTTGAGCAAGTAAGTACATTAGCCCATTTGCCGCAACAAGGTCGGAAAATGCTACACATTTTACAGTTACCTGGTTGGCACCTGTGAACCAAGTCACGGAGATGCGAGTAGCATCGCCCACGCCACACCACACCACCACAAACCCGTTTATGGGGCTGGCCACATTCATCCATCATCTGAGGAAAGGACAAGAAACACATAGAGAGAAAGAGAAAGTACATCTATGCCCGAGCCTGGATTCGAAACCCAGGTACTCCTCATCCGTAGTCAGTTACGCTAACCATTAGACAGGTTGGGCGGCTTGTTTGATATTTATCTGAATATTAATTCTTTTGTATTGCCAAAGTTGCAGCCATATAGTTAATGCCTTGGACAAATGGTTAACCAAATGGTCGCTAAATGATAAATAAATCAACCTAATTCTTTTGTTAATCTTCCGGTCCTTTGTATTTGATCTAATGCTTTCTGTTCTATTTCCCTGCACACGGTAAAGACCTGATTATTTCAGAGGCCAATTTTCTTTTTTATTTTTATAAAACCATTATTGTTTAAAAAAAATTCTTTTTGTTTAATAAATAGAATTTATAGTCCCTTACATTTTCCCTAACATCGAAATTATCAGGGAAATATCCTTTAGGGATTGATCATCCTCCAATCACATCCAAGTGGATTGAAATCCCATTTAAACCACCGGTCGCTGTGACGTCAGCTGAGAAGCTCTCACGCTTAGGATACTCCACCAATCAATGAATCAATCCTTGGATACCCCATCGAACTTACGTAATGAGTACTTGATAGATTGCATCAGTAATCGCTTCCTCTGGCTCTCAGAGGATTGTATCCAAGATAGTCGTTAACAATTCCAAGTACGATTCTTAGCAGCACAATTGCAGTCTCAGTTCTAAATTGAATATTCTGCTTTAAGTTTCATATTAAATTGTAAAAGTCAAAATGTCCCAAAATTCTAAATTATATTTCTTTATCCGATAACAATATTAAAAAAAAACAATAATTTAAATTGATAAAATGAATTGCTTTTAAAATAAATTTAAATGAACTCGATAAAAATATCGTTTTCGAAATTTCTATCAAGTCGTTTGGCAACAGTGACTAAAAAAGAGAGATAAAAATAAAAATAGAATGATTCGTTTATATACTAAACTGATAGTTATAAAGTGTTTAAATTCTAGTGTATAAATAATAATAATAATAATAATAATTGTGTAAATAATCAGCTTAGTAAAACTTTGTTTCATCAATATCAACACTATTTCTCCGTCTTTATTTTGGTGACTACAAAGTAAACTTTATGTTTTTATAATGATTTAAAGAAATAAATTTTTAAATTAATGAATTAAAAATATATAGATAAAATTAATTGTAATACCTTTCCCTAGATTGAAAAAATCATCATGACTTTTATAATTTAAGAACTGTTATAAGCAATGTCTTTGTATTCTTATTGTTAATTCTATTCCATAAATATCCATCTCTAAATTAGCATTTTATTTATTCATGTTCATTTTATATTCAATTCTGTTTTATATTCTATTTATATGCTTTTGTATAAATAGACGCATTTTCTCATATTTCTTTTCTTATAGCTTTTACGCTAACTATTTTATTTCCTAAATATGTTAAGCAGGTAATAAACATCACTAACGTATTTTCCCTTTCTTTCTTGCATATATACATATTATGCAGATAGATATGTATATTTTTATTTGTATTAGTTGCATTAAATTTCTTTATGTATTATAAATATAAATGTATTTTATATTATTCAAGTTAAAAACGTACATTGAAAATAAAAGTTTTCATTTGTATAGATTTAGCACTCAAGTGACAAAAATATTCCGTTGATTTAATGTAGTTTGTCAATATACACTTGCCTCTATCCAGCATTGCAGTTGAATTTTATATTGATGAAAGGCAGTTAGTTGTATTAAGAAAATGTGCCAAGAAAATTAAGAAAATTTTTAATTTAATTTTATGTTTAATTTTATTGACAAATTAATTAATTCAATTGGAACTACTTTGATATACCCCCCAAATCAGAAATTTGGCGACTTTTTTTCTCGCCAAGCAAATTACCTGTTTTTGGCACCTTTTTTTCTCGCCAAGATGGATTCTCGTTAAATACAAATAATTAATAACAAAAAAAATTAAAAAAAACTCAAAAAATGGTACAAAATTCAAGAAAATACTAAATTTGGCAACAGCAAAAACCTAAAAGCTGAAAAAACCTAAATTGGCAACACCAAAATAAGAAACAGCAACCCTAAAAAGTCCGTAGGGAGTGCCAGATTTGGCGCTTAATTTTTGGGGTTATCTCAAAGTTGTTCCTTTCAATTTATGATTAATTTCAATTTTCAAATTTCATTAACGCGAAGATGTATTTAGCAATAATTTGCCAAATTTTATTAACAAATAATTTCACGTCACTTAGCTGGCAGTCTAACTGCTGGAATCTGTTGCAAAGCGTTTTAATCTACCACTCCTACCTTCTGGGAGAATTTTAACTTGGTCACGTGTCACAAGGAAGATGGACAACTCCCAAGCACTCACTATTGTTAAAAGAGGGACGCAATACCCATCTCCCATTGTTTAGTAGTGGATGGAGTTCAGCCTGGTAAGGAACTAAAAACACGAATAGTCTAATTACTATCATATATTGAAAAGCTTTTGAATAGCCACGGGTGTTGCTTTCTATATGAATTTTTCTTAAAGATAAAGCTGAAAACTTTGAAACAATTATCGTGACACCCATAGATGTGCAAGTATAATCTTGTTATTTAACATTCATGTCTCATGGCTCAAGAGAAGTTGGGATTGGTAAAAAAGATCTTGCACTCTGAAAAATATGGTCCTATCATTAGACCAAAATGAACCAATTAATAGTAATCTTAAAGAGAAAAGAACATTTCTATCAACCAATGAAATGCAACTTTATTGACTACTTAAAAAGGATTACTAAAATTTACACTGAAGACTACATTATTGCCTTTTTTCAAGATGCCCAAAATGGTTCTATTTTATGGATCATTCGCATTGAAAGGAGCTCTTTTTTTTTCAGAAGAAATAATAGTTATTTGTGTTTTTCAACTTGGCCGAGATCTAAATTATTAAACATTTTAAACTGGAGAGATTAATCTGCAATTGTGTCTGCACAATGTCAAAGGTGTCTGCTGAATATAAACTAAAAATCTGCTATCTGCATTAAACTTCACCCATCTATTGCTTTAAAACGTAAGATTACACAAATATTTAATAATAAAAAGTTTCCAAGCAGTAAAATTTTTTGTAACTTATCTTAAATGTTTTAATAACCTGGGACCAAGATAGTTTGGCGGAGAAGAAGTCTCTTTACTTTCGTTACCAAGAGTAATAGGTTTGTTACCTGTTGCAATCGAAGACCTTCCTGCAAAGGAAGTCTGAAGTCCAATATCATTTTACTAGAAAAACAGGAAAAGAAGAATGCCAGTTCAGGTGTCGACCTCGTCACTTGACTGTGATTAAAAATTACGAGATGACAAACAGTGTTTAGCTTCTTCTTTTTGTAAAAATAGGCCATTATGGACTGAGATTTACTGTACGGTCACTCTTGGCGTGATTTTCCACAATTGGCGATAAATAACATTTTCTGGCAACTCAACCAACTCCGACCAATCGCAGATGAGGGATTCCAACCAATCAAGCAATATTTTTCAATATTATGTTTATATTTAGATTTCGCTTGTGCAAAATGGCGAGATTTTTCGCGGCTTTTTTAAAAAATCCCGAGAGTGATCGTACAGTAAATCTTTACTCCGTTATGTTTTTAAATAAAACTGCAAAACCCATTCTTAATCATTTTTTTTGTCAATTGTAAGTTCGTTTTTTAATAAATCATAACATATATTGTACTTATTTTTTATTTGAAACAAATTAAATTTAGGTAGCTTTGAATTTAATTACATTAAACTATTGAAGATTTCAAAAGAATAATAGGTTAAAACCAATTCATTTATAATTCATAAAATATATTAATAAATGGGTCTCTTTTTTTACAGGAAGTTAACAACTACGATTTCGGTGCATACAAATAAGTGGTGTTAGAATTGTTTTATTACAGTAGCAAGTAACGAACTCATCTCTCTATTGGTGTGGCGTGAAAGTTAAGAGAAGTAAATTATTACACAGTTCACTTTAATACGGTTTAAAATTTATAGGCATTGTACTGATTTAGCTCTAAGATGCATCCCAAATTATTGTCTGTAGCTTATTGTATAGCTTTAATGCGACAAAAATATCAATAAATTGTAAAATTTGTCGAAAATCGCTTAACTTAATAATTAATATAAGATACTATTTTTGTTCCATGTAACATTTTTGAGATACATATTTAGTTTAAGCTTTAAAAAAAAAGTTAGATTGATTTTTCTGGAACTGCAGTTCCATATAAAAATTAATGAAAAAGGTTGTGCTAAACTATTACGATTTTATGTTGATTAATTGTATCTAAATGTTTTTATTTTGTAACTTTCATCTAAAAGAGGTATAAATTAATGGTTGTTTTTCAATTTTATTGTGTTTTATTAAATTATTCTAGTAAAATTACTTATTTAATTACATTTGCTATTCACTTTATAATTATATTAAAAAAGTATGTAAAAATGTTATTTATATTCAAATACACATATTACAATTTAAAAGTAACAAGTTACTTTTAAAATTTTAATTAAAATATAGTATTCAATGCTTCTTTTATTTTAAATTTATCAACTATTTAACTAATTTAACTATTTATATTATTTGCATCGAAAATCTTTTAACTGAAACATAACTTAATTAATTTAAATCTAAACTTTTTCAACATTTTCAACTTTCTAAACATTCTAAACAATTTCTTTTCATTTATTAGTCTTTGAAAAAGATTTTTATCTTTATAAAATAAAATTAATTAAAATTATTTATCTTAAAATATGTTTTGATGAATTTGTGTTATTTTATTCTTATGACGTTCTTTATTTTTTTTAAATATAATATCGATTATTTACTTTAAAAGTTTCCTTTTTTATTGAATAAACTATGCAAAATTAAAAATATTGAAATAAAAATAAATTATTTCCTGTATTTAAAAATATCACGTACTTAAGAATTTTTATTTTTATTTAAAGATAATTTAATATTTTATTTGGAATTAATTTACCATTATATTACGCTGAAATAATAATTTATTTTGTACTACACTATTTTGCTATAATAAATTTGCATTATTTTAATGAAAATTCATTAATGAATTTATGAATTTTACTTAAAGCGTAACTCTATACTTTGAGCATAATTTAGTAAAAAGTGTGATCTATTTGAAATTTTAATGCAAGTTATGGAGAAAATGCATGATAAAGAAAAAGTTTCATTATTTATTAATTTATAAACGTAGCATTTTTAATTATAAAAAGAGCTTGACTAACATTAAATGTAATAAATAAAAGAACACAACTACTTCTGTTATTTCTTAATGAAATTAGCTGTCTTATGCTCAAAAAAAAAAAAAAAAAAAAAAAAGGTAGTAAATGATGAAAGTATTTACGTGAGTTGTATAAATTAAAAAATTAAGTACTATACAATTGGAAATAAAAAAATACCAATTAATAGATTAATTAAAATGTAAAATAATAGTGTATAGTTAAAATTTTCAAAAGTTTTGCTATAAAGTCTGTAACGATTTCTTAAAATTTTTAATAATTGCATTATAAAAACTATATTATGCAAGATTGGTAGTATGTAATTTCATAGCTTCAGATAATTATAATTAATTGTTTATATCTCTCATTATAGATATAATTAAAAGTATTTTAACTTCTACAACAAAATATAAAGTATGATATAGTGATTGTTTAAAGTATTTCATGGTGAAATTGGCTATTGAGCATTTTATCTTTTTATTTGCTAAAAACTAAAATTTATAAGAGATAAGTTAAATACAATGTCTTCAAATTCTCGTAATGCTTATGTCTATTGAGATATATATAAACTATTTCAAATATTTCTAGGAAGCACAATAAATTCTCGTCGATTTAGATTGAGACCAAACCAAATCCAGATTATTGAAAATGTTGATTAGCTTAAGAGTTTGGGAAATAGTTGAATTTAAATTACTTATAAGAAAATCATTTATGTGTTTTGTAGAAACAAAACTATTTTACTGAAACATTAAATAATAAAATTACAATAACTACATTCCTGTTTTTTTTTTTTTTTTTTTAAGTATATAATACTATAATTTAATATTACTCTAAGAAGTAGGCCAAGTTTTTTAAATTTTCTTTATTGTTTGAAGTTATTTGAAAAGACTGGCCACTCTTAATTTATTTAGAACTGGGCATTTAATATATTGCGATATTCTTTATTTTTTTTTATTAAAACCTAATCCTTCATTCTTTCTATTACAAAAAAGCTATTTATATCACTGACAGCGATTGAGCTAGTGAATTAACATTCTGAAAAATTCTTCACTTTCAATAAAAAATTATATTTGTTCCTGCATTTTAATATAAATTATACTAAAATGTATGTCGGACTGTTTACAACACAGTCATTTCCATTGATATATTTAATGCAATTATATTCTTAATTTACATATCAAAAAATATTTTAATAAATATAACATTAAATATTTTTAAGTGCCTTTTTTCTCAAAAATCATAATGCTTTTCATTTTATAATTTTAAACGTTTAATACTTTTTTTCATAGATTTATTTTGGATAAGATATGTCGATTGTATTAGTGCAGTTCTTTTTACTTTTTCATTTGAAAAATTAAAGTTACATGTTCCCTTTTATTCAAAAATTATTTCTTATTTTCATTCAATTTTTTCACAGTTGGCTTAATTTACATGAAGATTTGGCGGATGTATTTTCATATTTTTTGTTTGCATTAAATTTTGCAATAAAATAGTTGTAAATAAAAAGTTTCTTAACAGATTTATCTCTCAAATACTGACCACAGATTATTATTGACATTTGGTATTTCGATGGAAATTGTCACCCAAACACTGATCATAAATAATCTTGCCCATTATTTTACTTTGGTGCTTTGATGGAACTTGTCATCTAAATACTGACAATAATTGAGTTTTTGACTTTGACCATTATTTTACTCTGATGTCATGACAGAAACTGTTGTCAAAATACCGACCATAATTGACTTTGACTATTATTTTACTTTATTGTTTTGAAGAAAACTCTCCAAATAGTAACCAAAATCAAATTTGATCTTTATTTTACTTTGATGCTTAAGTGGAAACTATTGTTCAAATACTGAACTATTTGACTTTGACCGTTATTTATTGGAGGGCAGCCATAACCAGAAAAGATAACCTTTACTCTTTAATGAAGCAACTAGTAATTTAATGCTGAGTAAGATGATCTTGATCTTCTTTAGCCCACTCATAGATCAATCTAAGAAGATTTATGAACATTAAATAGTTGTAGGACTTTTTTATATATCGTTAGTCAGCTGATGTCGGAAGGAGAGACCAACTCGAGTGTCATCCTCTTCAATAGAATAGTTCAAAACTACAAAGCACTTGAACAATAAATGCAATCCTAGATTGATTTATTGGTTAGTGAAGTCATTCTCATTTAATACTTTTGTTAATTTTATTGACTTTTATTAAAAATTTACTTTTTACTACCATATTATTTTATATTTATTTCGTTTGTAAGTAAATAAATCTTAAGAGCTAGGGAGCACTTTACGGGATTATAATTATACTTTGATTTGTTCTCTCATTTTATAAAATTTTAAATCGTGTTAAAAAAAATCCTAATCAAAATAAGAAAATCAAAGAAAAATATCGCAAATATATTTTTACTAATTATTAATTAATTATTATTGATTATTCAATATTGATATTACGATGAAAATTCCATTTGCTGTAAAGGAAAATTTAAAGTTATGCTTATGTAACATATTTAAAAAATAATTCCATATTTGACTCATAAACTACATTAAAAGCCTATTTTTATCATGAGTCATTAAAACTATGCTTAATATGCCTTTTTACACAGTTTTTAAATACATAAAGTAATTAGTGTAAATTTTATGAACTAATATTAAGTGTGACAAATAAATTCGACCATTATTCATCTAATAAGATCTTAAATAAAGAATTCAAATGATATAAAAGAGTGTTAACAACATTTATTCTAGCGTGTCTGAACACGAAATGTTTTTCTTCAAGCAGTAAATAGATCAGACACTCATTTCAGTATAAAAAGAACGTATCATGGGAAGAACATAAGCCAATTAGCGCCAAGAAAAGAAAACCACATTCGCAACTGAAGAGAATAAAGACATTGAGAAGAACAGGTGTTAAAGGGAAAAGGAATTTTCTT
This sequence comes from Latrodectus geometricus, assembly GCA_026290005.1. Taxonomy (NCBI): domain Eukaryota; kingdom Metazoa; phylum Arthropoda; class Arachnida; order Araneae; family Theridiidae; genus Latrodectus; species Latrodectus geometricus. Next base: position 127,715 of record JAPDSC010054833.1, read on the forward strand.
CAAGACAGGTAAATAGTAAAAACGAACTATTCTTTTTTGTATCCAACCAATGGAATTCTCATTTCTGCATGGATAGTTATACACGATAAAAATAATTGAAATAAAGAAAATTAGAAAGGACGACATTGAGGTAACCTAATGGAATTTGTTTTTTATTATTCGAATGAATGGAGTAAATGTTCTTGGAAATATTACCCTAGAAATATCCAATTAGCAGGATTATTTGTAACTTACATTAAATGGCAAATTAACATAACAAAGTTTAACTTTTGTCATTTTCTTTAATCAAATTTCTTTGTGTAAGAAGTTTTAGTCTCTTGTTGAACAATAAGTTTAAGGTCTGAATTGCAATAGTTGCCGAAATTAAATTTTTAATGTTTTATATTTAATTCGGCTATGCTAAGTAACGTTTTATTTTAGAGGTTTTCTACTTCTGGTCTACATATTGACAGTATATATTCAAAAAAAGTTTTGTACTCCAAGGAATATTTACTAAAAAATTCTCTATAGCTTACTTAACATTTGAAGAAAAGATTTGGCGTAATTTTAGTACTTCAGTATAGTTTTCAGTCATTTATTATTAGAAAGTAAAAATTGAATATTAATGAAATACTAAAAAAAGACATTATCAAGTTCCTTATGAAAATTAATCATGTATTTAAAGTTGTATATAATTCAAAACAAATCTATTAATGCTCGTGGTAGTGAAATTTTTGTGTTTTTTGATAATAGATTTTGAAGGTTGAATCCTAGCAGAACCCACACCCTTGGCGAGAATAATTTTGATTGGTGATAAATTTCGCCAATCTTGGTATTCCTACTTTGATACCTTAAATAGGATAAAACTAATTATTTCTGAAATTCTTATGTCGTCATTTTGTTCTGCATTGGCACTTTTTTTCAGTTTGTCACCAAGGGTGTAGGCTGTCTTAGGATTTTAGCGATTTTGAGATACGTTAATTATATTTTTTGAATAAATATTCCGATGTTTTTCGAAAGTGCCACTAAATATTTTGATAATTTAACGAATGTAATTTTAATAAAGTATATTAATAATAAGTAGAATGTTATTAGTTTTTTTGTTAAATATACTATTTTGTTTCATTTCAAGCTAATAACATAAGCTAAACATTTTTCCGACACAGCCTCATAATCAGTGCAGACTGATTTAATACTTCGATAGTATTTTTGAGTGGTATTATATTTTTAAGGTGATAATTTGCAATTGAAAATAAATGGTTGTTTTAGGAATTGGACACAAGTTCACTTCTATAAGCAATTCAAGATGTATCAATAATAATATAAAACTGACTTTTGATTGTGTAGGAAAAAGCTTATCCCTTGAAATCTCGAAGTGTTGTTTTTACGACAAAAGATTGTAAACTTTTATTCTTATTTGAAGATTATATTCCTTCACTTTTTAATCACTAGTTTGTATGAAAAGTACTGTATTGTGCTTTAAGTTTCCATGTATGTTTGGAACTCTTAATTTATTTCCTGAATTTTACAGGTATTATTTTATTTAATAGAACAAATTATTGTTATTCATTATAAACTTCATGTCTATCATTGTAACTATATGCATGGAATAAATCATTTTAATAATGTTGTCAAGTCGCTGAGGAATAAAATTCACATGCGAATAACAAAAAAAGATAAAATAGAGCTGATAATCATATCACTTTTTATCATCACTCTCCCAGGATGCTTGAAATCTAAAATAATCTTTTTTACTTCAAACCTATCTCATCTTCAAGGTCAAGGTACGCCATACTATGGAAACAAAACCTAAAGCAGTAATATTTTTCCAAAGATTTAGACATACCCAAACTGCTGCACATATGTCTATCGATACCTGAAAGTCAAAAATAAGCATGTTTTACTCTAATGTATCAAGTCCAAATTTGAACCAATAATGTGTGTAAATTACGGATAGAACAACATGGATAACATTATAGAATGCCTATAATATCTTCTTAATATTGTTTACAGTAATAATAGTTCTTTAGGTTCTATAACTATGGGTCAGTACTATAGTTTTCATTTCGTTCCTGGAGCAAATATAATCTAAAGATTTGGCAAAGAATTGAAAATTATTCAAGCAAAACCATAATCCTTTTACATGATTTTGAAGCAATTCAGATTTATTATCATCCCACAGCAGATTAAACGATACTTCAACAGCCTTCTCATTCAATGCCAATAAAACAACCTCATGTTCTTTTTAACCAAGCAAAAGTTCTAGGTAATTCTTCGTAATTTAGAAGCAGAAGACCCAAGACTTGCCCAGAAACTCAGGTATGATTTCACATGAGGACATTGCCGACATATTTTACATTTTTCAGCCTCTATTAGTGAACACGAAAGCTCTTCGGTTGGATCAGGATTCGAATTCACCACCTTCCGATAACGAAAGCAAACGCCTTAATCAAACAGGCCATAGCGGCCTTATTTTATGTGGTATGAAAAACCTTACTAGTTGTCATATGTAATTAGAAATGATAGAATATGTCAAAAACTGCAAAAACCATGATCTTTACATGAATTCGTAAAAATCTTTCAAGCTGATGAACAACAATATAGTTTGGGAAATTTTTCTTCACCAGCTTTTTGACCGAATACACAAGCATAACTTAACTACTCATTTTACTGATCAAGTTCATTATATCAGGTTATTTCTGTGTTCCAGTGAAGATAATTTCAGCAAGATAATGTATCGCAGTACTGGATCTGAGTTACACATAAGTAATTTCAGAAATAAGAAGGAACTTTTTACGATCACTTGGTAACAATATGAAAATATGTCGAATAAAGTTGAAAGTCCATTGTACAGCAGAATCTACAAATATCTCATATCTGAAAGTATTCATTAGCCACATCACAATTTCTCTTGGAATTGAAAGCAAAAGTACTAGAGTGATATTAAAGATTGTTGCTGTGTTTCATCAGAATGAGCTCCAGTAGCTTAATAGCTTCACGCCACTTCCTTTAAGATGAGTAAAGTAAAATATCATTTGCCTTTGTTAGTGATTGGGAGGGTGAACATATTATCCTTCATTGGATTGTTGAAGCTTCTTGGGGTGGGACCGTGTCCACCTTAATCTGTCACTTCCAAAGTACTTTCATTTCTGTGGCATGGGTGGGGAGAGGAGGAGGCCAACTCAGTTGTGACTTCGTGACCTGACCGTAGTTTCAAAATTACGAGGTGCTTGGTGATGGGCGAGTTTCCCAACCCATTAATCTCAAAGAGCAGTCCGGTGCTTGCCAGTACTTGAGGGTATGTCGCACCAGAATACCTCCTTGTATATAACCTATAGTTGGACTGAACCACAGACATATTTAAGGTAAAATTCTATTGACGAAATACAAAGAAGTACATACTAATCTATCAACTATTGCATTTTTATTTATTTATTTTGTTAAACAAAAGCAGTTTTTAAAATTTCCAGCGACGTTCTTTTCAAAAGCAATTCAGTATTTGTTTTCAAAATGCTCATTGTAATCATATATTGCACTCAAATCACTATTGATGGCTTTCTCACTTTAATCCTGTTCTCAGCATGAGTAAGTCTCCTTCTTTTTCTAATACTTATTCTAAGAAAATTTCACGATGAATTTAAAAATGTGTTTTTGTTAATATCGATATTTTTTATAGCTTTATCTGAAGATATTTATAATCATGTTTCAAATTAAAATTCTTACAGTATATTGAGTTTAAAATATAAATAGTTTCCAACGCAAACAATATTAACCAATAAGAAATCTACAGATTCGTTATTGGTTTATTGTTTATGTATTTAGTACTTTGAAAGGTTAACAATTATAAGAATTATTCCACAATTCTCAGATAGGCACTAACTGTAATTCAATTTTATTTTCATCATGGTTAAAATCGTACTAGAATTTATGTCTTCTAAGTATTTATGATATCAGTATTAAATTTTGCGCGAAGTAATAGCTTAAGATGACCGAATTTCGTCTTACCCGTAAAATCGTTATGTTTGTGAAAATATCTTCCATCAATTAGTGTCACAAAAGAGAGCTTGCTCTTTTACTGAACACATCATTTACTGAAACATTCCTCCAGAAATATGCATACATTACCATCACATGTGTCACGAATTTAGGGAATTGTCGAACCAATCTCTTCTCGAAAAAGTCGCCAGCAACCATTCATTTAATTAGAACTTTCCCCAAATGACTCCCATGACACTCACTTATTTGTTTCCTCTGCCTCCAAAGTTTGCAAAAATTCTCCCCAACCACCCTTTTCCTTTTAAGCCAATTCATGCGCGAATATCCTCCCGAAACTCAACAGTTTTCTCTCTTTTTTCGGAGAAAATACTTCCAACAAAAAGGTAAAAAAAAAAA
>JAPDSC010054844.1:0-15422 GCA_026290005.1 Latrodectus geometricus
ATTTTCACTTATATTAATATTTTTTGATAGTAAGACAAATTCCTTCATAGTTACATTTTTACTATGAAGAAATTAGGGAAACAATTTGTGGTATGAAAAGTATGTAAATAAAATCTCTCTATTTCTAAATCAAATTTTTATATTTTATTTGTGATTTTTTTACTTTACTTCAAAAATAACTGAGTTCAATTCAATGATGAGTTACAGTGTAGTATTGGTTTGCAATTATAAACATAAAAAGAAAGAAATATTAACATGTTTTTTGTTGATGTAACATCTGCGATGAATGTCGGCTTAGCTATAACAACGAGTGTCTGGTTGCTCATGGGTTCAATAGTTTGTATATAAGAAATTTACTATGAATTACGTTAAATTTATAATTAACCAAAAATATTCAAAGTTACATTCATTGTGAATCTCAGGCCGACCAAAAACCTCGTTTATTCCATCTAGTGCTTTGAAAGTGCATGAATTTTTGCATGTTTTTCAATCATAATCTTAAGGAAACTTACATAATCAATAATTCTAACAAGCGTTTTTCTACGTGCAAATTAAAAGAAATTTGCTCTGTAAGAACCTAAGAATTTAGACAAAAAAACTGAGTCAAAAAAATATTTATTTGGATATTTTATTCAATACGTTTAACAATTTTTTATTATAACTTATATAAATAAACGAAAAAAAATACATGATAACAATAATTTTGTCCTTATAATAAGTAAGATTAACGCTTTTGGGAGGCCCATATGTCCTGGTTGGTAAGAGCGTAGTTCTCTTTACTGGAAGATAGTGCTCTCGAATACAGGCTTAGCCGTAGATCCATCGTGTTCACTGATGGCGACTGGGGCACGTAAAATACGTCGTGGTCGCAATGTCCTCCATGTTCCTATTCCAAATTAATACCTCTGGGAGTGTTTGGAGCCAGGTCATCGGTGTTCTCTGGCTTCAATCTCTAAATTGGAAGACCCAGATAGTGCTGCCGTCTATGAGCCAAAGTCGTACTTCCAATTTCGTATGGAGTGCTCTGTTCAAAAACGGAAGGTACTCTTTCTGACTTCATTCAAGCAGTCCTTAAAAACCAGGTTTGGCTTCGCAAAGTGTTGTAAATAACAACAAAACAACAGGATTTAAGAAAAATATAAAATCGAGAACTTTGAAATTCAAAACTAGTTATAAAGATTCTTTTTCTTTTTCTTACTTTTGACATACACAAAAGGCCTGAAAGTGTCTATGGGTTATCAGGATTTCTAGCTTTGAGAATCTTTTTGTTCTTTTTCTATTATCTATCCATAAGATTTGTTCTATTATCTATAAGAAACCTATCGGATGTTAGTAATTGGATTTTTAAAATCTCCAAATCTGTAGGTTAAACAATCCAGAGCTATATATCAAAATGCAATAATATCAGTTCATTGTGTGATTATTCTGAGACACCAGATGACAGCACATGACAGAGTTACGATCAATGACAAACTTTACGAACTCGTCTTGAAAACCATTTCAGACATCAGACAAGTATTTTCCATTTATCTATCAGATATCATTGAGCGTAGATGCACTTTATCAAGAGACATGTTGGCTGCACCTATTCTTGCTTTGTTAAAATTAATTTCTTTTTTAACTAATAAATCTTCAGTTTTATCTACACTGTTAAGTGTTATTGGAATATTTTAATTTATATTGCAAAACACATACACACATTCTTTTTTTTATTTTGTAGCTTACGTTTTATTAATTTTTCAAAACTTTATTAGCTTTAACTGGAAGTTAGAACCCTATGAAAAATGCAAGTAACAAATTATGCAATTATCATTAATTTACCCATAACTGTTTGTAAAAAATCAACTTTTTTCAAAAATATTCTTCTCTTTAATGTTAAAGCTTATTTGTGCTATTATTCCGGTAAATTTTATATGATGTTTTCTTCTGCCTCTAACATCTGGATTTTTAATGTAGAGATTCCTCGACATTAATATTATTGTATTAAAAAATTAGAATAACAACCTTTTCATAGTTTCAAATTCATTTTCAATAAATAATTCAAAGAAATAAAAAAAATATATTTATGAAAACAATTGAAAAAATTATTTAAATACCTTTTGAAAATGCATCTCATTAAATATTTTATTACATAGATTAACCTATACAGATCACTTATACTGCCTTCCATAAGAAATTAATGAATAGGATACAATGTAATAATATACAATTTATTACATTAAAATATATTCATTAATTTATGGGAAATGTAATTTGATGCATCTTAAACAGTGAAAAATACAACAAAAAATATTTAGTAAAGTAAAATTTTGAATTCATTTTATATATCAGAAAATGAAATTGGATTTTTGATACATTTTTAGAAATCCTATCATAGATAAATATTTTTTACAAAAAGAAACGTGTTTATAGACTTTAATACCTTTTATTAAATAATATGTAAGTATAATTTATAGCATTCAGAACAGATTAAAGAAAAACTTTTTCATTTTTCTTTGATATCCCATCTGCACGACTTTTGTTGATTAAGCCACTTTTTTGGTATCTGAGAAATTAATATCTGTATCTGTGTTATTGATTTAGTTAATTAATTATTGTGAGAAAAATCAGAAGGATAACTCACAATAATCAATTATTTCATTCAATCAGCAATTATTATGAAAGTTATTTCTGTTAAATATGCAATCGCACTTTTAATTTATATACTTATTTTTCTTGGTTAAACAGATTTAAAAAAAATTCCTAAAAAATAACAAAGAAATTATTGACAATTCTTTACTTTCTTTAATTTAATAGACTTTCACGTCATTCGAACAACATGGTTATCAAAGAAATATAGAAAAAAAGTATTTCTTTTAAGATAATCCTAATAGTCGTATTAAAATAAAACTGCTATTCTTAAAAGAATAGTATAAAACATATATATAAGATTATTAACTTATTTTGTTTATAATATGAAATTATATAAATAATTTGAAATTATAAACAAAAGTATTTTAAATATTATTCATTTCAAATGTAATGTAATGTAGCTATATTAATAAAATAAGAAAAATACTATTTTAATATTTTTTTCCTTATTTCTAACATGGTTTACTTTATCAAATGTGATTTTTCAAGATTTTATATTAATGAATTTCAATGCTTACTAAATTATTGCTTTATTTGTAAGTTTACATTTAACATATTAATTGCAATTATTTATCATTGATAACAATGCGCTAAATGAAATGAATTTGCAATATTCGTAACTTTTATTAATCGAAATAATAAAATTGATGACAAATTAAAAACATATAATATATTAAATACGATAAATTTCAGAATATATTTAATTAAGATTTGAAATAAGTTTATACCAAGAGCCCTTTATAAGCGTCGAAGAAACCAACAAAAATAAATTAACGAGTGTCAAAAGAATTCTTAAAAAAAAAAACTACTGGTAAAATTTGTCAGTTGTTTTAACATAAAATTACACAAAATTGCTGTCCTCTTTGTATAAATAAAAATACATTTAGAAAGGAAATTGAAATTGGCAATATATTAGGTTGGGGAAAAAGAAATCCATTATTTTCACGTGAACTTTATGTAACTTCTTTTGGATTCGCTTTGTAAAAAGGTTTAAAACAGTTTTCATGTAGATTTTTAGATCTTGCGCGTTACTACTGCTAACATGCGTCAACTTCGACCATTTTTTATATTTTACAGACATGTTCGACGATGCTGTATCCACATGCGAGGTGCATCTCTAACATCAAATATACCCGAACGGAATCGACAAAACAAAAATTGTACGTAACTGGTTGTTACAGTATTATATAGGACGATAAACGCCTTTCACAATTTCAGCCACCTGGTTAGCCTTTTCGGCATTATAAAAGAAAAACGAAATTGTATCGAATTTTCTGTTTGTTGTCTTCCATTTTTAAAACCTTGTACTCGTAACTGAATTAATTAAACAAAAAACCGCAAGAGGATATTTTAGTGTCAAATGTCACCTTTCCAACGAGCACAAATCTGAAATTGTTTGATATATACCTCACGAGATATCGACCACTACAAACGTCTACCGAAAAAATAATGGATTACTTTTTCCCCAAACTAATATTTTGTCACTTAATATTTATCTTGATATGATAAAAATAATAAATTTTTGGAAGATTTTTCATATATAAATTCAAGTAGAATCTGAAGCATCAAGTGTTTATTAATTGAAAAGCTGAAATGAATTAATTTTCCTATTCAAAGCATATTTTACCTTTCTCAGAGCATAACCTTCCATTATTGGCATGTAAAACTAATTCAGTTCAATTTCGCTCTCTTTATCAACAGCGCTTTCTCAGTTTTTAAATAAACACTGGAGCAAATATTGGCTAAAGCAGAATTTTGCAATAAAAATATCTCTTTAAAGCTACATATTATAAGATAAGTGCAAAAAAAAAGGAAAGATTAATCTTAGATGCTGGAAAAAAATGACTGCTTGAAATTCAAGTAACTGAAAATACTTAGAAAGATGGCAAATATTTCCATAAAAACCATTAGAACATTTCTTGAGAAATATTTTTCCTTTATCATTGCAGTAGTTTTCCATTGATTTTTATTCGAAAAATATTTTTATGGAAATCATCTATTCCACATTTCAGCATATAATACATGTTGATTCCCGATGTTGCTGAATATCTTAGTTAAATGAGGTGATATAGTTTCGAAAAAATACGTGGATAAAGAAAATGTTTTTTTGTAAAGCGAAGTCAAAATAAACACGGAAATCAAAAAAATATGCTTTTTCAGCAAATTTTGAGAGATTCGGAAATTAGCTTAACTTCTGTAGCAAAACAAATCATTAGTTTCTTTATTTACATTAGAAAGAATACATTTTCTATTTGATTTCTAAATATACATTTTTATTACAACCTGTTAAAATGTACAGAGATCTTTCTGTGTTGTCTGCTGTATGAGTATTGGAGACCACACTTTTATGCACGTTTAATAATTCTGAAAAATACATGATGGAGCTCTATTGGGATTAGAACCCGAGAAAATTTCGTTTAATTTTATTTTCAGAAAACTTAAACAGAATGATGTGAAGTTTCCTCGGGAGTATTAAAACAAATATATCGTTGCGTAAATTATATTCTAACAGAAAACTGCATTGGGATAACATGCCATTTTTCTAGGCACAAATTAATGTTATTTATCCACAAAAATTTTGGATTATTTATTTAGACTTACAGTGGAGCTTAACAATAAAATCATACTCTTCCAAAGAAAGTACTTGATTTACATACAAAATTCTGTTGAAAAACGAGGAATAAGTGTCACTTTGCCACATACAAAATGCATAATTCGGGATTTTTTACAGGATTCTTGCCTGGTACCATGTGACTTTGATTTATATTTTATGCTATAACTGTCCAAAGTACAATCGGTGAATATATAAAAAATGGCTACCTATATCTGTAAAGTGATTCACTAAACCCTCGTAGAGTTATTTGTTAAAATAATTAAACTCTCTTGACATTGAATTTTTTTTCTTAGTCAAAAAGAAATAAAATGATGGCTTTTTTTAAGACTTTGTTATTTCATTAATGAATTCTCATATAGCAAAAAAAAATCATGTTCCATTTTATGCCAACTGAAAAGTAGACAGTAATTTGTAATCAATTTATAAACAGTTAATTCTCAGAAATGGAAAAAGAACTAAAAATTGTTTCGAAGGTTATTTATTTTCAAATTTGTATTGTTAAGGATCGGGTCAAGCTTAATGGCCTTTAAATTTTCTCATTTTGTTTTATCAGATTTGCTAACTTTCTCATATGTAATATAAAGAAAATTGATTTTAAAATAGTTTTTTTCCTCGAATCCTCTATTTACTGAGATTTACAAAGGGTAATATGAAAAAAGTCGATAATGGCTCACTGTCGGAATTGAATTGAAATTGTTCAAGTTCCTTAGATGAATAGTGACAATTGAATACCATTTATGTTCAAATCCAACTGTCATACGCATGGGGAAAGAGGGAACAATAGAAATGTTACTAGAAAAATAAATTGCGTAACTACATTAGTAATCAATCGTACTTATTAATTATACAGTTTTACAAAAATATTCTGTTTTTAAAATTGTATACAAAATTTTATATAAAATATTCTGTTTTATGTGAGTATGTGTTAAATGTAAGGAATTTGTATTTAAATGATAACAAAAGCATTGTTGAGCAAAATGAATACAACACATGAAGTATTGAATGAAACAAAAATGCTTTATGAACTCATTGCATCACTTTTGTCTGTTTAAGAGTAAACAACAAACATATGTTCCGAAATATGCTATAGGATCTATTCTTACAACAGCGGTGACTTCATATAATCTCCCTATTCTCAGGACGATATCCATATCATGACTTCAGCATTTCTTGTGTTGAGAGTGCCCACTCCCCAATATCTATTTCAATTGATGGGTATTCTCCAGACTATATAATCGTGCCTCAAGATGTCTCCCCAAAGCATCCCACACATGTTCTATCGGATTTAAATCAAAAAAGAACAATATTCAGTCCATTAGAGGATATCTTCTCTTTCCAATAGTCTTGTGTGACCTTGTATTCTCATCTGTAAAAACGAAGTCTATTGCAATAACACCTCTTAACAGAAATTTATTGAAATGGAACACTTTTATTCCAATAGCAATTTCCAATGACTGAACCTCAGTCAAATTCGTTGAGCTCAATTCAGCCGTTCAGCAAAATGCTTCTCCAGACATCAAATCCAGAACCACCGTAACATCGTGTTTCCCGTGATCTTACAAGGAAGAAATCGCGTCCTGGCCTATCTTTGAATCAACTACCATTGAGAATCACTTGCTGCACTGAAATTGTAAAAAGGATATGGCTTCAGAGTTCAAAGGTCAGGTATGAGGCAAATACATTATCTTCTTGAAGGAGTCTGGACATGGTAAACCAAAACTCTTGTTGTCCCACTGCTGTACACAGTGGCTGATCAATGGCGCTTGCTGACATGTTTGGGGCTCTTTTCGTTTTCAGGACACTGTAACGATCAGGCACTGCAGTTGTTTTCCACGGACGGTTTACCAACAATCTTTCTAACTATTTTATCTAGGATTTGGAAGGCTTTCTAATCAAGAGGAATAACACTTTAATTAATTCCTAACTATTCGACTACACTGGTCACATTGCGCTCCTCCTTCTACTTTCCGATCATTCTTTCACGTTTTCTTGCGCTGGGGAATTTTTTATTTCATGAAAGGGTTTATTTGTATATAATGTGTTTAATTGCTTTTTCGCTTTATTTTTTATTGTAATCTTGAGTTGTTCGTACTGAAATCAAGTGCTCTACGAAGGCTTATGTCACCAATCAATTTTTTGTTTCTACATTTGCTTACACATGAAATTTCTGTTAAATAACGTGTTCATAGTACAATCCCCAAAACCCCTTTTCTTACATTTTACATAGTTCATTAATTTTTGCACATCAATGCTTACACATAGTTGTTTAATTTGCGCGTGTTTGTGAAAACTTTAAAAAAATTAAATAAGTGACCGAACATTTCATTGAAGGATTCAAAAATAGCCTTATCCACAATTTAAAACGTTTATCATAACAGGGTGGACTATTTTTATTATTAGCAATGGAACTTTACAGACCGTCTACAATTTTATTATTTTTAATGTAACAATAAAAAAATCCACTCTATATATTTAATGTAATATCGATGTATTTCCCAAATGATTGTCCTTAAAACTAAAATTGTAAATCAATATACGTCCGTTACACATTTTTTAAACGTTTTATAGATTTAAATTTTAAAAAAAAACTGAAAAAAAACTTATTTATTGAAAATGAATATCTTAGCAGCTGCCTAAGATTCCCAGTATCGTAAAGTTAAATATGTGTTCACTTATCATTAAAAATTGTTTTCTAATTTTTTTTTGTGTGTAGATGTAAATGTGTTTCATGAAAAAAAGATAGCAAAAATTTTGAAATAAAACAGAAATTCTTTGTCATCTAAAACACTAAAATAATTAATAAATAAACATTTTTTAAATAGCAATTGAAAAACTAATAAAGTTGTAATTTTTGTTTAAAATATTTTGCTTGTGAAATAGAAAGTAAATTTTAAATTATTGAAATGTTAAGGAATAATTATTGTTTTAATTAATAAATCTGTGCAAGCTTTAAAATGCAAAAATTATTCACCATTAAAAATTAAAATTTTTAGCTAAAGACTATTACAGAAAGTTCTGGTTAACTTTTTTTTTTACAGTTATTCTATTAAAATAGAAAATAAGTTAAGAAGCTCTAAAAGTCAATGTTCGAATCTTTACAATTTTCTAGATTCACAAACTTCCATAAATGATGCATTTTGAAAATAAACTATACGCAAAGTTTTCATTTAAATAAATACTGGAGTGAATTTCATAATTTAGAAATATTCTATTAATGCGTTTACTTAGTATACACACTTAAGACATTTCCTTTTACAAAATGTTTCATTTTAAATTTTTAACTCTTATCGTATTGCATAATATGTCAGGAAATACAAAGGCGAGTTCTTGAAATAAGTGAGCTTGATATATGCCATTGAGCATGAGGACATATATTGAAATTCAGAACAGCGTAAAGAATGTCCACTTACCGGAACCTCATTGAGGAAATTCAGAATATTCTAAGGAGCAATCCAGATATCTGGCATATCATTTGCCATTTACCATCACTGGAGGGAAAATAGATATGGCATGCAGCGAAAACAATGACTTTTCCTTATCTACCTTCCTGCTGCAAATCGAACAAAACCCATGACTCTCATGCGGAAGTTACAGTTACCAACTTATCAGATTACCACAAGGTTTCGTTTTGTGTCCTTTATTAGCTATCATAATGTGTAGTAATATATTTGTAATTTAAAGTACTTTATCGTTACTTAAGCAATTAGAATTGATTGGCATCGGATATAATATTGAATAATTCATTTATTTTAATCACATTATTATATTTTAATTTATACAATGAAGCTAATTTCTACAAAACAAAGATCCGAGTTATACAAAATTCTTTATATCAAAAATAGAAAAATGTGACTTTCATAAAAGAAAAGTATAGAATAAAAACATAAAAAAGAGAAAAAGGAAGACTTCTAAGAGAAATTAAGGAGCAGCAACTTTCGGATAAAAAGATTTCAGGAATAAAGTAAGATTTTTTCGCACCAAGGTCATGATGAAGGGCCAAAATGGGGAGTAAAATCTTTTCCTTTATCAAAACAAAATCTCATTGTTCCATAAATGTTCTGGAAGTATATAGCACCATATTGCTCAGCCATTTTCCCCATACAGCGTTTAAAAATTCTAACGATAATTAAATTCATCTTGTAATATGCTATTAGAAAAATAAGGTAAATTGTTATGCATTAATTTCTATATGATGCACTTTATACGAATTATTTCTGATCATACCAAAGCAAACCATAACTAGAATTATAATTTCTTACTTATAATTTCTTTTATATTAACTCTCAAGTCGTATGTTTTTTTTTCATTGTTATATATATTTCTTTTGTATGTTATTTGTTATTCTATATTATTAAAAATGCCCATTTTAAGAATATAAGGTAAATTACTTGAAAATATTTTACCCATGCATTGAAAACGCTTAGATGAATGTTGTTTGCTAACAAATTTATATTATATTAAACCGAATTCATCAATAATGACAAAAAGCTGAAATATAAATACGAAACTAAAAATGGTACCGGAAACTTCACTAAAAGATATGTTATAAATTATTTTTTCCTTGTACATTTTGCTTGCTAAATGATGAACATTTTTATCTTAATTAATTAATTTATTTATTTAATTCATTCTTAAATAAAAGGCATGCATATTAATTGATATTTCATCTTAAGATATTATCAAATATGCATTTCCAGTAATTTTAAGAGTTGCATCTACATCACTGTGAGCTACTTGTTGCACACCGTATTCAACAACCAGAGTTAAACGAGGCTTCAGGGTAAAGGGCGAGCTAAGTCATGAAATGTTATTCATCACGACAAAAACAGCGATTAATTCGCCTATATGTAACCCTAGAATAACCCTACGATTTTGGAGTGTTAGCGCTGAGTCAGCAAACAATGGCGGACTTAAGCGATATGTTTGTTGACATTGATGTGCAAGATTTCTAGCCAATCAGAAGCTGTCTTACATGTCGTGTTCGGTTAACTCCAAAGTTATTTTACACGGGAATTTTCCCATTTCGTGAATATAAATCGGCTAGTCATGCTAGAGTAGAGTTATATCCGAGATAGGCTGCACTTAATATAACCTGTGTTTGGTGAATACGGCCGTAAATGTTGTTCAAAATTATCTGGAATGTATACTACATATTGAACAGCATCATCTTCTGCATCAACGATAAATAGAAATATAACTGACTGTTCCAGGTGCTCTTAATCTATCATTGGGCTGCTAACTTTTGTTAGGTTTGTGATGGATTAAGTACACAAATAATTATACCCATGTTTTTATCTTGTTTTCTTGTCACTAACATTAGTTCATTGTTAATATTCTTCCTATCATTGCAAGTTATGGCATTACACTATAGTTGACCTCTTTTCCTCTGTTATATCATTCCCTGATGTCATTAACCTAGCATTGTGCCGTTAGTTTCTTTTTTGTTTGTGATAGAATGAAATCACAACATGCGATTATACTTATGTCTCTATAGATGTTAAAAATCAATACTGATATGAAAACAATGATTTTGTTAGGAAACTCTTAAATTTCCTTAATAATTTGAATACAATGTGAAAAATATTTTTTGAAATTGTCTTTACAATATTTTGCTTGGATACACAATATCTGGAGAAGAAGTGGTAACAGTTTCATATTTTGCACACAGTAAAGATGCATAGTTTAAAAATAAATATGTATATTTATTCTAAAGTTATATCACAGAAATATTTGGTGCCATTTTTTCATTTTCTTTAACTCGCCAAAATGGCTATAAAGAAAAAATACTTATGGTTAAAAAGGAACGTGCGATTTACGGTAGAATTCAAACACAATACATCTTCTGAATTTTTATTGCATTGTTCCCACTGGTAATTCTGATCAATTTACATAACAAAAAGAATATTGAGTAGTAAACATGAGAGGCTATCCGAATTTTTTATTAAATTTGTTTGGTAACATCGCCTGCATCATTTTAAAATACGAGATAAAATTTCTACGTGCATTTGAATAAAATCAAAAAAGAATTTTTCACAATTTAAAAATTTTATTTTCCTACAAATTATTGATAGCAAACATGGATATTTGTCTGAAAGTTATTACGTGAATGTATATCGAATTTTATTCACAATACAACAGTGGCTGATGTCAATAAGTTTCTTTTTGTGAGGGAAAAATTTCATATTATAATTCAAATTGTAGCTTAACTTTATGTTAGAAAGTAAGAAGTTAGGGAACTCTTTGTTAGAGAAAATATTTAGAATATTTATGATAATTTGGAATTTGCAGTTTATATTCAGTGAATTGTCTAGATATTTGATCGCATTTTAATGTAAAACAAAAGTTCCTGAAGATATTAAATATGATTTATTTAAGTTCTAAGTATATGAAGATTCTCAGCAAAGATACATTTTAAATTTGAATTTTTCCAGAAGTGTTACTATAATAAAAAAAAAGATTCATTGAGATAGAAAATATTTCTGTTTCATTGTTGCGTTTAAATTATTATTTTCCATGTATTTGTGTCACAAATACATAGATATACTACAAATCCATGTATTTGTGTATACTATACAGGGCCAGATTACCAATTAGGCACAGTAGGCACGTGCCTAGGGCCTACGAAGACCAAAGGTCTTAGGGCTTTAAAAAAATATATTGAAATAAAAATACCCCAAAAACTTATAAACATTTTTATATTATTATATAGTGAAGGTCAAAATAATATATGTAAATACAAATACACAAAAAATACGAATACAAAACGTTTGGTTTACTAAGTAGATACTAAAATAACTCCTTTTTTCGGGATTTTGACACAGCGAATTCGTGTATTATATCTTCAAAATTAATGCCGCGAGCGACATCACTTTCAATACACAGAAGGCCCAGTGACGAAGTTCTCTCTTGACCCATAGTTGAACGCATACAATTTTTTATAAGCTTCAACTTGGAGAATGATCTTTCTCCTTCTGCATTCGAACCCAATATCGAAAGGTATATGCGCAATGCAATATTAACATTTGGGAAACTTGACACAAATTTATCCTTTATTTGTAATTTGATGAGATCCGTTATAGAGGTGGTTTTGGGGTACAAATTTGAAAAAATCAAATACTCATCAACAAAGTTTTCTTCTAAGTCAGACGGATACATTTTTACCAGAGCTTGAGCCTTAACCTTGATAATGTCCTCGGTCAGTGTATTATCCGTAAGAAACTAAATGTGTCATAAAGGTTAGTATACGCAGTGCGTCTCTTTGTCATTTCAGCGCAAAGCACATCCAGAACAATAAAAAAAACATTAATCTTAAAGGAATCTCTGGCACTGCGAGAGGGAGTCTCATCTGGCCCTTCATCGAACTGTCGTTTTCTCTTACGAACTCTAGTTTCGGATTCTTTAAATTCTGAATCTGGTGCAAGGGCTTTTGCCTTAAGATAATAGCAATTATACATGTCCTCAGTTCTGCAGTGAGATAAATATTGAATTAAACTGTCGTAAAGTCGCACCATCGTGTTAAACTCGATGCCAGGTTCTTGAAGAGATTTATTTACAATATCGACGTGTTTTAGTAGATCTTCCCAAATAACTGTGAGTAATACCATCTCCAAAGTATTCATTTGATGGATTAAGGTTTGTGCCTCAATCACTGTTGTAGGTTTCATACCTTCACTTGTTGAAATATTTGTAAGAATACCACGTATATCATCATAATGGGCACATAATGTTTTTACAGCCTCATAACGTGCTGACCATCTGGTCTCTGAAAGTCTTTTTACAGAAATTTTACTTCCCAAAGTCCTTAGTTTAGACCATCTTTGAGGGGACGCTGCAAAGAAATTGTAGAGCGATTGCAAAATTTCAAAAAATTTTACAGCTTCTAAGCAGCTTTCTGCCGCCGCTGTGCCAACTAGATTAAGACTATGAGCTCCACATGGTACCCAAGTGGCTGCGCTGTTGATTTCCCTAAATCTAGTTTGTACTCCCGAATACACTCCGCTCATATTAGCCACATTGTCATAAGACTGACATCTGCAAAATTTTGGGTCTATTCCCTGATTTTCTAAAATTGAAATTAGAGTGTCAAAAAGATACTTGGCATCATGTTTTTCTATTTTAACAAACATCAAAAATATTTCATATATAGCTCCAGTTTTTGAGACATATCTAATAACTATGGAGAGTTGATCCGTATGGCTAACGTCAGGTGTAGAATCCACAGTGATTCCATAATACTTGGCTTCTTTGATTTCTGTAACTATTTTTTTCCAATACTTTTGACCCCAGTAAAATTATTAGTTCTTCATATGATGTGGAGGATAAATATGATACTTTTCCGCGGCCTGGATTACCGTATCTTCTTACATGTTCTTCTAGAAACGGATCAAATTTGGCTAAGAGATCGATACACCCAAGAAAATTGCCATTACTAGGATCACCATGTATTTCATTATCGCCTCTAAACGCTAGTCCCCTTTCGGCCAAAAACTTAATTACTTCCACTACTCTTCTTAAAACCGTTGTCCAATATGCTTTCTTTTTCCTTGACAATATCAAACGTCTCATCAATTTTTCTAGTTTGTTGGTAGTTCACTAAAGCAGAAATAGATGCAAAATGTTCTTTTGACACTTCATGACTTGAAATTCTCGAATGTGCGTTTTTCCAGTCATTAAAGCCTGTAAGGAATTGGTTACACTGGTTTGGATTTCCAGGTAGGTCCGATTAGAACAAAATTCATTTATAACAAAAAAACTTGCCAGTAGATTCGAAAAATATCAACCAGTCCCTTTTTATAATATCATTGTTGTTCAGTTTTCTGAAAAAATAATCTTGTGATGGACATCTCATTTTTTCGCCAAATTTAGTGGCGTACAACTTAAAATTTATATCCAATTTCTGCACAGGGTATTACGAGAGTAGTAATCGATAAGATCTGCGCTTATGGTTGTCCACCCTGCTGGATCAGAACTGAAAATACTTGAGGCTGATGTTGTTGGTAGTGATTCAGGCACCACCTGCTTGGAAGCGTCGTTAAAATTTCGTAAAACCCCGTCAGCCTCGTCTTCTGTGACATTCTCAGTTTTATTGGTTGAACATTCTTGCGAGTCCCAACAAGCCTCAGCTTCTTTAGGTCTAACCTCGATCGAGGAAATATCTACCGCATCTGCATTATCTTCTGTCTCCTTAGAAATGTTAACATATTTCAATAAAGAACCTTTAATTTTACTAAGCGACTCACTCACTTTCTCTTTCTTTTTGCGTTTTTCATGTCCACTTTGGTGTTTTCTTTTATATCCATCAGACATTTTTCGCTAAAAAAAATATTTATAAAGAGCTTTTATAAATTGCGCTTAAAAGTTTAAAATAATTTTTTAACTTTCTGATATACCATATTAAAAGCGATGGGCATGCACAAACTAAAATTTAAACTTGTTTTCTCCATCTCCTCGTCACCTTTAAATATACATTTTAGTTTGCGCCCGTCGCTTTTATTATGCTATCAGAAAGCTAAAAAGTTATTTTAAACTTGTTAAGTAATGCATTTTAAACTTGTAAAAACGAAACCCGGATTTACGAGTATGGATTAAAATTAAGCTATTCCAAAGGTGATTTGGACTGTACTATTTCTACGACTACTACTGGAGATTTTTTACAATAGTATGGCCAAACCACCCCATAGTAGTCCTACTCAAAGTTCCTTGCATTGTGCTGCATTCTACGGCGAACTATTATACTAATAAGAAGTGATAAAATGAAAATTCTATTATTTATAATGGAATGAAGCAATATTCCAGAATCCAAAACTAGGTTGAAATAAGTAGAGTATAAAAACAACTTTCCTTTACTTACCTTACTTATAATAAATTTAACTTCCAGTTTTTAAACTAAAGATTGACTTGGGGTTGAGGGTGATTAAATACAAGCACAGGCATACATGCTCTATCGTAGTGTTTACATATTAACTTATTACACAACTGAGCTACTAAAACAAAAGACCTTAGCAGCAGGGAAAACCTCTCGATCGCGCGCAAGAGTTTGGTAGTGGGCATGGAAACGTGGCCAAATGTGTCAAACGCATGTGCCCGTCCGAGAGGTTTTCCAGGCGGCTAATGTCTTGTCATGTTCATGAACTAAAACCCTGGAATTCTGCATGGAATTTGGTAGATATAAAAGTTG
>JAPDSC010054849.1:0-10890 GCA_026290005.1 Latrodectus geometricus
CCATATATATATATATATATATATATATATATATATATATATATATATATATACATACATACATACATATATATAATTCTCATATATGCTACTTAGTAAATACTCTGGTAACATAAATTAAGGAAAATTCACTAAAATACCGAGAATTCTTTTAAAAATAAGCCAATTTCAATGAAATTTTAATATGCTGGTAAGTAAAAGGAGCTGAATAATATGACATTATTCAAAATAGTGATGCTGTTGTCGCAGTGTCATTTGTAAGATGCATAAAAATGGGTGTCTCAATGGAAAGCGGCAGTAGTCCCTGCGTATCTGAGATTAGAAATCAGGTATAGAAAAAATGTAGCAATTGCCTCCAAGCATCATTTGAGTGAACAATTTTGATGGCGAGAAATTGGGAGAACACAGGTAGGACAAAGTTAGATAGAAGTGGTTAGATGGCTGAATGCCAGTCCGTCTGTCATTCATAGATTTTGGCAACAATTTCGAACCATGGATTTGATGTCCAGGAGGTTTAGCCAAGGACGGCCACTTGCTACAACGAGTGCTGATGACCAATATTTGTCATTATGTGCACGAAGGAATAGAACCGCAACTCCCGCTGAATTCAGATACTCCCTAGCTGCATGCTCCGGAAGGTTTGTATCCAGATGAACCATGCATTGAAGGCTTCACGAATGTGGTCTTTATGCGTGGCGACCAGTTATTGGTTTCCTGCTGGCTTTAAGACATAACTGGGAATGTTTGCATTGGGCACATCAACATGTTCACTGGACGCGTGATCAATAGAATATCGTTCTCTTTGCGGATGAGTCCAGATTTAGCCTCGGAAGAGATAGTAGGCGCATCTTCATTTGGAGACAATGTAGAACTTGTTTTCATCCATCAAACATCCGCGAAAGAGATGCATATGGATCAGGCAGCCTCCGTGCTTGGAGTGGTATATCTTTGAGTGGACGTACAGACCTCCATGTTTTCCCCTTGAAAATGTTAATGTTCATATCTATAGAGATGACATCCTGGATGCTTATGTCACCCTTATGGCGAGGCAATGGTGATGCTTTCATGCCACAGGATGATAGTGCGAAACCACACAGAGCTCGCATATGGATGCTTATCTTGAGCAGGAAACAGTTGAGTGCATGTTTTGGCCAGCTCGATCGCCGGATTTTAATACAATCGAGTATGTTTGTCAACTTCTTTGATAGAGCAATGGCTTGCACTTCCTACACATTTAATAGACCGCATAACTGAGATCATCCCACATCACTGTCTGTGCTACATTGCTTCTGGGGGGATCATGCCCCATATTAAAAGAACTTTTCCTATAACAAATTTACACCTCCCATTTATTCATTGTGTGTGTGTATACATATGCTAATGTATAATACCATAACTGTCTGATGATTTCTTTTTATGCTATTTTGTACCTTCCTATATGTTGTATAATGTGTATAAGTTTTATTATTTTCCACGCATAACTTTTCTTCGTTTTCGTCATTTTTGTGAGTTATTCTTTATTTATGATAACCAGAGTATGAAAACTTTGGATCAACTTTTGAAGCTTGATTATGATATATATAATTCGTAAATAGTAAATAATATGTATTGTTTCAAGTATATAAAGTACGCTTAGTTTAAAATTTTCAAGGAAAGACAATAATTTGGTAGCAAACAACATATTTTTTTGGAGAAATCTCCCAAACTCTTGTATTTTTTTAAATTAGCCTCACCTTTAAATATAAACCTTAATCAGCGTAGTGAATTCTGTAATTAAATATGTTTAAAACCCGCATTATTAAATCAATAAAAGAATTTACAAATATAATGCTTAATGAATCATTTGATTGTAATAATTTTACATTAACAATAAAATACTGAATAAGTTAACAATAAAATACATAAATAAGAACATTAACAATAAAATACTGAATAAAATACTATAAGGAATTGGATATTCATAGTTCCATTTGACTTTAAGACTGAAAGTAGTTGATGCTTTAAATTATTTTTGAGTAGGGGTTGTTAATATTAAAAATATACATACACACATGTTTATGTAAATACGCTATTGCAAACAAGTAAAAGGCATATAATTTACTTTTACAAAAATGGTTTATAGTTCTCTTTTGGTTATTTTGGAGAACAAAAATGAAGAAAACAAAATACTATTAGACATCACTGCTAAAACGTTAAATTTTGTGCATAGAGAGAGATTCTGACACACAACCTATATATAGTACTTTCTTTTCAATATTTATATCAGTCATTTCTCTAATTTTGTTTAGTGATAAAAAAAAAAAAAAAAGAAAGAAAGGAGGGGGGGGGAAACCCATTGGAACTGTTCATAAATAAAATGCATTTTTTTCTTTTCTAAACATATTATTAGATTAGATACGACATAGATGGATTTTCAGAAACACACACACAAATATATATAGGAAATCAAGCTCCATTTCTAGATATTCTAAGACATGTGTAGAATATATTATACCTTTAAAGGTTATTTATAAAACTAAATATCTCGGATTGATAAAAAAAAAAAAATGGATTTACAAATCTTTGAATTTCTTTTGATGCTGTTTATTTTCAACGCTTATTATATCAACAATAATAATCAAGTAATAAATTATAAATCAATGACTTAAAATAAATACGATCTATCATTTTCTACTGAAAAAGTTGATATTCTTCATTTTTTATTTCATAACATTTTTTGTGTCACGAAAACTAATTGATTCACATTGAATATAATCTCAACAATATCCTTCCTATGGATGAAGTAAATAGTATTTTAATTTAAATAGAATTCGAGTAATCTATTATTTGTATTAATTAATGTACCCTTGCGCAAGAAAACCTTACATATTAAGAAATCAACATTTATTCTTGAAATTTGAGAGATATGTTTAATCTATAATATTTAACTATCTTTGTCAAAAATATTAAATACAGATAAAAAAAAGTTCTTTAATGAGTTTCAAAAGATCAGGAATGATGTTCAATTAGGAGATCAATCCTTAACGAGAAGACTTTCATGTATTTTTGTGATACCGACTATACACATAACGTACATTTCATTCACTGATAAATATAAGGCCTTAGTGTAACTTAAAGTTTAAATGAAGGGAAAACTTGTTAACCAGCTTGCTGATGGCGAGATTAGACATAAGTTTTTGTTCAATAACTCTATTTACAAAATAAATAAATAAATAAATAATAAATAAATAAATAAAACATTTTTTTTTTTTAACATATTCTCTCTTTGTCTTAACACACCACAATCTTTAAGAAGCAAAATGACTTTTTATATTGTTTTATATAATTATCTGATATATTATTTTACGAAAGTCTTTAAAAATGATTTTGAAATATTTATTTTAGGTTGTGTATAAGGAAAACAATATTTGAATTATGAAAAGAATCAAGAACAAAAATATTATTGTAAATAAAAATAATGCTTTTGATGGATAAACTGTTGTTATTGTTGTGAATAAAATAAATTAAAATTGAAATGAAAGATGAGTGTGACTGAAAATTTGATTTCAATATTAAGCATGTTCAAAAATTAGAATGGTTATTGTTTCGTGTTAGAATCAAATATAAGATTAAAAAAAATATAGCACATGTATAATTTTCAAATTCCTTCAATATTAATTTTGAATAATTACAATTTCATAATGGCGAATATTTTTTTATTTTTTTCGCAGAAACATTAACTATATTTTTATAAATTCGAAATAATTAAATATGAGATAATCTATTCTTAAAGTCTTAAAAGAGATATTTAAGCTTTAGATATTTTCTTTCTAACTTCGAGTGTGTGTCAACCTGAGCTTTTTGAGCATTTCCATTCGTAACTTTAAGACAAATACAAGTTTATTGTTAATTTATTACTTTGATCATAATACTGATCAGAAATAGAAGGTTAATCAGTTATATTCATGAAGAATATAACATATGAACATGCAAAAACTTGGCAATGAGTGTTTAGTTTTCTTTCCAAAGTTAATTCTTAGCTATCATGATTAGGATATTAATAAATTAAAATTATAAAGGATTTAAATTGAAATGAAACATACAATATTTTTCATTAGTATAATAAAACTTATACTAAAATGTGAATTCAATGAATAACAAACTCACAACTCTATGTTTACATTTACAATAATAGTATCAATCGATTGTTTTATTAACTCCAAATATATATTATGAAATTAATACTTATTGCACTATTATATACCAAATTACTTCTTTTATTGGGAAAACATTTTCCCATTTCTGTTGAAAACTATAAGATTTATGAAATTATGATCATATAAGAAATGTGTGACAAAATACATAGTTACATAATGGGATAAAATTTATTTTTGCAATTATATACTTTTAATCCCATAAATTTAAGTGCCAGTTCTCTCTTAGTTAATTTTTAGAAATCTGACTACATCATTTAAATATTTCAAGCAATGAGTACTCGTATTGTATCAACTAATAAGATATTTTGATACTGCTATATTTTATATACAGATAACTTCATTTTATTCTGTTTTATGATTGAATAGTCCATAAATATTGCAATTTAACATCGTGAAATATTCCTATATTTTTTACTTCCTTGTCATTACTAAGGAATAATTTAGATGAAATGTTAAGAATTTTAGATGACGTGAAAGTTTGCAGTTTTAATAAAATTTTGTCGGATCCTGAAAAAAATGTCATGGAATCTGTATGATTTTATGTAAGACAGACAGCGACTCTCGAGGTAGAGCTAGCATTCCATTCTGTCATACACTATCATTTTTTAGTAAGAACGAAAAAATACTTCACCCCAAACTGCTTACTTGATAAAGGAACAGTTTTTGAGAATATAAGTATAAATAATGTTGCATAATACATGCATTTGAAAATTCAGTAAAAATATTTAAAAATCACTTTAAATGTATTTTGAGAAGAAAAAAATTGACCTAAGCGTGATGAATGAACAAATACTAATTACAATAAGCAATATTAATTATTTTAAATTGAATAAAAAATACAAGGTTTCTTTAGATTTCACTGATTGAATACATTTTTCCTATTATTTTATTGCTCTCGAGTTTTTATATAATTCAGTTTTATTTTACTGTCTAAGATAAATACTTTTTTGCAATTTAATTAATAGACGAAGTAAAATTTAATGTAATCTTTTATCCAGTACAAAATAATCCTTCCTATTTCTGTTAAAAGCATTTGATGGTAAGTAAAATAATGCAATATATTATGAATTGTTTAACCCTACTCCGAGACGCCAAATTTAAATTTTACCTGTCATGATGCACAGTAAAACGGCAAAGATAGTGTCTTGTGATTTCATGGCCACTTATTTAATGTTTCACAATTACAGGCACGAAATATCCTTCTACCAAGTCAAACTCAGGAATGGTCTTTACACATATAAAGACGAGACTTAATTCAAAGGAATCGGAGAATGAAAACCTGCTGCCGAGCAGAACGTTTTGCGCAGGAGTTCCATTGCACCCATCGCTACTGTTTTATTGACCCAAAGATTACGTTCCACAGACGGTTTCGAACAAAGTGCCTCATTTCCGAATGCACAGTTGCGTGCACCAGTTTCATAAAATTAATTCTCTCCGTAATTCATTTATTTCCGAGTAAGAGAATGTTGCGGGGGCATATTCTCTGTAGGTGGCAGTTGTGATTTTTAGCGTGGGGTGGAATATTAATTGCGTAGGCGTGGCGTTGTGAGGGCGACAGGTTATTTGTTTGTGCCACAAGTGGATTTTTTCAGAAAACCGTGAAACTTTTTTGAGTTGGCATGAAAGGAAATCGATGGACAATATTGGAAAAACTAAAAGTTCCAAATCTATTAAAAAAATCATTGGAATTATAGACATCACGAAAGATGATATATCAATATTACAATTATGATTAATTTAAAGTACTCATCAATATTATATAAAAATTAAAACTCTTGTAACGATTTTATTGAATTACTATAGGACAAAATTCTTTTCTGCTATTAGGAAATATAATCAGATTTATTCAAATGTAATGTATGATGGATATAACTAAATTGCAATAATTTTAGATTAAGGCTTTTCTTCTGTATTTTGTTATCAGTCACCTTAGTTGGAATTTTTTACCTTTTGTTTCTGATTTAGAACTATTTTAACTGTCGAACATTTTGCAGCCTAAAAATGACAAAGTAAAAATCACCAAAATTTTTTTAAATTATTGTGCACAATGATGAACACAATAAATATCCGGATATTTCCTTTGTAATGTATCAACACAATCATGTAAATTATAGAAATAAACAGAAAAATTAAATAGTAAATTTAAGAAAACATTTTTTATTTAATAAAGCAGAAACGATTCAAATTGTTCGTGTACTTGCTGTCTAAAAGACAACTTTGTTTGATTTGTCGCTCTACAGTAGAATTTTTGTTTTATTTTTAACACAAGATAACTAATTCAGTTAGGTTCTATATTTATGAAATAAACTCCATATTAACATTCACTCTGATATAGAAACTGAGATCAAGAACTGAAGATTAAAGCGCTCACACAATTCAGCATTCAAATTGGCTCGACCATCATAATTCTAAATACTCAAAGTAGAAAATCAGGATAAAAATATAGAGAATACTAACGAATTTTGGATACGATAATTTTCAAAATTAAGATCTTTCTGTAATTTATGCAATCCTTAGTTATGCAGCAATAATGATTGTTCGGTTAGTTTAGTCTTTAATCGATAAATAATATTCAATCTATCCAATTTCATTTATGACTAGCTGTACCCGCCGGCGTTGCCCGTGCATTTAGAAAATGCAGATAAGTGAATAGCGCAGGAATAGTAGTGTAGGACACGTAGACTGTCTCTATCTCTTCCCCCCCCCCCACACACAACATTCCCCGTCGATAAAAAGGAACAATATATCCTAAATATTTTAAACGGAAAATTTTCCAAAAGATGGTCGCCAGAATTGTTTCTCAAAAGGAGCTGGTACAACCCCGGAATCAGCTATCGGCGAGCAGCGATCTCGAGAAGAAGTTTTATAAATAATTTTTTAAAAATTTTTCTAATTCAAAAATCGAAAATCGGGCTTCGAGGTCTGGTGGCCAGCCCCCTTGTGCTTCCGTGTAAAAAATTCCAGGTCCCTGCGTGCGATAGATTTGGCTGGAGAGCTCGGTCAGACAAACGGACAGACACATTACACTTGCTTTTATTATTATAGATAATCCACAACTATAAGCCGTAAATCCAAGAGAAATTTTTTTCCTAAAATAAGATTAGTTTTCAGTCAGGTAATTCCGATAAATATATATTCAACAATGTTTTTTAAAGTAATTACGTTATTATTAATTTTTTACAAAATTTTTTTAAATAAACTTGTTAAGAACGATTAAAGAATAAATAATTACTGACAACTTACGATAAGTTTCTGAAATATATATATATAATTTTTTTTCCAATATGGCGGACACTGGGTGAATATATAATTAACCATTGTAATTTGCATTATGAGGAAAAATTTCAAACATGATTATTCCTTAACGAAAAACAAATTTTAACTAACAGCAATTTTTCAAAGGTATATTTTTTAAGGTTATTTTAATTCAATGGAATATCTAAATAAAAAAATCTAGTCAAGACTGCTTGAATAAATTAGAAAAGCCTTAATTTCTTTTAAATTGATATTTAAATTGTAATTTAGATCACATTTTGTGATTTACATTTATATCACAGAAAAATATATAGCTATTCAGAATAGAAAAGATAATGCCTATCGCTTTATTCCCAACTTGCACAAGATATTTTTTACACCTTTCCTCTTCATAATTGTTTACTTGTTATCAACATACATGAAAAAGACACTTAAAGATAAAGCTGAATGACAAACCAAAGTAAAATAGATTTTCATAAGTGTTTGTTTTCACAAGAATAAAAAAAGATGGGAGCTCAAAAGAAAAATCAAAGTTCAACAATCTTTTACTATTTTTCTTAAATATAATTTAGTTATAGTTACTATGCTAAATTTTGATTTATATACATCTACCAATATACCTTTATAAAATATTTTTAAATTTTATTATTTTAAAATAATTTTTGCAACCTATAATACATGCAATTTTCACAATATATTATTTGGATAAAACAAAAAATTACGATAAACAGAAATGAAACTAATTTTTATAAGAAAATTTAAAATTAATATCTTACCACTTTTCGTCAAAAATTTTTTTTAAAAAATAAAGCCAATACTACTTTATTAAATATATGGGAATGATTTAATTTTATTAAAATTTGAATAAAGCAAGTTTTTACAAATTCATTGTATACAGTAAATAAATATTGAATTCATTGTATACTTGTATGCGTTGCTAGGGTCAGGAATACTTCTTCTATAGTGCTCTAATTTTTCAAAATTACATTTAACATTTTAGTTCAATCTGCAAAACCAGGTTGTTTAATATGAATAGTGATTTAATAGACATAAAATTTTTTTATATTTTCACTAATTTTGAGCATCGACAAATTTCAACTGTGTGTGGATTACAGATGTGGTTGTCACTCTTAAGCTTAATATCCCCTTTATAAGAACTGTATATGCTAATCTATTTTTTTTCACAATTAACTTAAAGCCTCACATTCGAAATGAATACATTTGAATACGTTAATAAAATATGGTGTATCTGCTATTAAATTATCAATTTTTCTTTTAAGTTAACTAACTATAGAAATCTAACTAGTATAATAAAAATACTAGCTTGGTATAACATTTTTAACTGTCGAATTATTTATAATTTTTTCTCATCTTTTAAAACATTGGAATTAATAGAAGTATCTTAATTCAATTATGTATGTGGTCTAAGGTAAATATATATATATATATATAAACACTGATGTATATTCTAAAGTTGTATAAAGCTATAAATATGTTCATATAATTTCTTTTATTTTTTTTTCTAATCGCCTTTTTTTTTATCCATATGCTTCACCTTTATCAGTATAATAATTAGCTTGAAAAACTCCCTTCTCTGTTTTAACCGATTTTTTTTTATTGAAGTGTCAATTAAAAATCTTCAATAATCTGAACGCATTTATTTTCGAACCGAATGTTGCATACAAAGTAAGCAATATAGGGCCCTCGTTACATGCTTGAAAGATAAAAGCAGTTTCAGAATTTGCTTTATTCTGATTTTGTTTAAATCACTAATTTACATAAATGACACAATTTGTAAAAAAAGGTAGATTTAAGTTTTATTTCTTTACATTTTGTTTTACAAATTACCTTATTTTTATTTAGTTGTACAATTTAATAGTTGATAACTGATGTAATCTACATTAATCCGATTTTTATTACATTTAAATTATACAAATAACTACAACTGTTTCCTTGGATTTCAAGAATGAGTAATTACATTGGAAATTTTTCACATATAAATCAAAGTTTATGCTCATAATACTCATAACTATGTACACTATATTTTTTTATTAGAACTTTTAGAAACTATATCATTAAGGAACTAATTTTCCTCAATGATTAAAGTGAAATCTTAAATCATTAAGATTCTTCAGTATTAGATATCTAATAATTTCATCAACTAAAATATTTAAAAATAAATCTTCCTATAACTTTGATAAAGAATTGATAAAAAAAAAATAGTCTGTTAGATTTTCTTCAAATTTTAATAATCGATTACAACTAAATACTATAAACAAGTAATTCACGAGTTTCGAATATGTATATTTCACAAGCATAAAATTACTAAATTTATTAGGTTTGATTTAAATATTAATATTTAAAATAGATTTCACAAATATATTTAATCTTTTATAGATCCCCCATGTTTTCTCAAATAGTATGTCAAATTTAAAAAATCATTTTGTTTATGATGAGTTCAGTATCATTGTGAACTATCTGAGTGAAGTTCTACTTTGGGAATTTACAGGAAACATTGAAATACAATATTACTCGTATTAAAAATAAATAAATAAAAACTAATTCTTAGCCACAAATTTCATCAGTATAGCAATGAATTATGACTTTGTCAATCTCTGAAGTATTTATGAAGTTCCAATAGATTAATGTCTTTATTTGAACATCAATAAATAAATCAAATACAGTAACAGTTGAAATCTTAGAGAAATAATTTAGTTTTGCTGAAGATGAAACTTGTGAAAAACAATAAGGTTAAGTCTTACAGTTTATCTTAAATATTTTTACAGGAAAGTTTTTTGAAATAATGAACTATATTTTTTAATAACATAACACAAAAATTTGTTACTACTAAATGGAGGCACTTAAATTTCAAGAATGTTGATCGATATTGTATTTAATATATTTCTCTTCTCTAATCCAATCATACTTTAATGCACAAATTTCAAACATGACATTTGGCAGTGGGAACTGAAAATTTCTTAATAGGAATTATTTTTTTCCATTGACTAAAAGCATAACCAAAAATATTTTAATAAACAATTTACTTGATAAATTATGTAAATGATTGGTGATTTTTTAAAAATGGCCCTTAGTGAAAAACAACTAATTTTCCTTAAGTATTTAGGTAACAAAGCCATGATAAACTTTTTTAATTTATGGTTTTTATCAATCCAACAACAACATTTTAATTATTGCTTCATTATTTTGAAAGAAGTGATTTATTAACATTGCATTTAATTATTTTTAAATAAATTTTCATATCAAAAACAATTGCAAGTAAAAGCATGATTGGTAATAACAAGTTATTCATTTATTTCCATGTTTGAAAATTCATACTATTTTTAAAGTACTACCTTAAAACTATGGTCCTTTTATATTTTATGTTTGTGCAGTGAAATAAGTTTATAAAATACAATGAATTTCTTTTTTTATATAAATG